>JAPTYQ010000030.1:27873367-27883838 GCA_029814465.1 Ostorhinchus cyanosoma | reverse complement strand
ACACACACACACACACACACACACACACACACACACACACACACACACACACACACACACACACACACACACAAGTCAATAAAAGCACACATCTCTCAAACCTGCACCTCTTTATCCTCAATGACTCTTTGATGAGGCTATAATTTACAAAATTACTACCAAGAGCCACAATTAGCCATTACCATGAAAAAATGGACAGCTGCCTTTTCTTTAACTAATAAGCTCATAGTGCCTTTTTGTAACCAGAACTGATATGGAGTCAAATGGGAACTTAGAATTTTGTTAATAAGAAAAAAATGATTTGACTGTAATTTGTGAAAAGCTAAAGAGAGAGAGTTCACGTTTTGATATTTTATTCCACTTGTAAGAAAAGTTGAAATGTGGAACACTTTATTTTTTTGTACATTTACTTTTTTCATCCTTTCCAATTTCATATTTGTTTTTGATAAAAAAAGTACTTATTTTTCCAGTTGTAAATTTTATATTTTCAGATTCACATCTCTCTCTTTTTTTTTTTTTTTTTTTACATGTTTCAAAGCAGACATCTTATGTGTTTTTACTTTATTTATTTATTTATTTATTTATTTATTTATTTATTTATTTGTCTATTTGTCTATTTATTTATTTATTTTTCAACTTTTAGATCAGATTTTTTCCGGTGTCAAGTGTTTAGTGGGGGTGTAACATCATGAGTGACAGCCTATAAAAGAAGGATGAGATGGAAGTTTTAATCATGCTGCCTTCAGGTAATGTGGGAAATGGGATCAGTAACTCAAAATACTCTGAAGGACTCTGTACCCCATATTTAAATAACTGCGTTCATTAGGTCTTAATTAGTTCCCATTGGGCAACCAGCCAATCAGTGAATAAATGGAAATAAATTATTTACTTAAAAGAATTCCATACTTTAATTGCATTTTTTATTTTTAATCCCTAAACCATTTTTTTCTTTTGGAATATATTATTACACACATTACATACATGTTACATACATTTCAGGTAGTGGCCCAGATTTGGCTCTATCCATTTTGTGGACACTATAGGAATCGTACCACTCAGTCATGTTGAATGCCATTTGGTTTCACCTTGCTGAATAAATTGAGTTTAGCTCATTAACGCTGTTTGCCCGACAGTGGGTCCAGAAGTGACTAATAATTTTACAGCATAGCATTACTGTCAGTCCTTGAGGTGTTTAATGAGCAAAAAGAACAACTATCTACAAATCTGGATGTTTTTTGCAAAAATAATTCAACTTCACACACAGGCAGACAAATATAGACACATACACATGGGTATGAAGTGCATAGGTGCCCTTGCGCAAATGGAGCAAACAAATGAAGCTGTAATGGCTCTCACTGTCTCTTTGTGCTTTAACCTTCAAACAGAAGGGTTATTTCCCTGAGAAGTGCATATGTGCACAGACTCATATAGTATGCACAAAAAAGTAGGCAAACTGCAGAAAAAACCCCTCCTCAGTTCCAGTATGATTAATGGTTAATATAAGAGGTGTCGTCACTGTGTGAGAGGGCCGGTCACTACTCCATGTATAATACAGTTCGAAGCCTGTGTGTGTAAATGGAATTAAGTAATGTCATGTGTGTGAGTGTGTTTGTGCGTAGGGGTGGGGGTTAGGTGGGGTCCAGGCTGTCTGGATGGGGTCACAGGTCACATGGGTCAATAAAGGGTTCTACAGAGCTGTGACAGGTGGGGTTATAGTTTATAGTGCAATGACAGGCAGGGGTAAAGGTCACACATGAACAAAGAGAGGAAAGGCTGGGACACTGCATTCACACCACGGTGCTCTGAATCCTAAAGCATGCGCCACTTCAGATCAATCCAGCACAGTGCAAGTAGGCAGGGAATAGACAGAGAAAAAGCACACTTGATTTATCTATCCTCCTTTGAGGCACTTTCACTTTGGGAAATTCCTGAAGTCCCCAGGAACCAAGTGTTTCGTATGCAGTACCCATATGACTGTGTTCGAAAGGCAAACTTTTCACACTGTTTGCCACCTGATCTCATTTTCTCTCTTTTACATATGTAACTGTTTAACTAAAACCGTAGCACACATGGTTATAATATTTTTGGTTGGTTTTGTTTGCATCTGATGAATTTCCACAAGTGAAAATTTTTCAAGGAAAGGAAAAAAATAAAGTGCACCAAGACCTTGGTGACCGCGTACTACAGTTTTTCATTGCTTTTTAGTTGTTGAAATACCACATACCATCCTCTGCATCAAGAATAGTATCCATTAAAAACCTTACAGCATACTGGAGAAAAATACACATTTGATCCACTTTGAACAGGCTAAAATCTTTGAGGTCTGCTTGATTTGGCATTTTAAGCACTTGAATGCCCCATGAGCATAGAGAAAATACAGACTGAAGTGTAAATTCTCAGTGCTCAATATCTGAAACCATGTCATTTCTCAAGATCATTGACTTATACCAGAAATGATCTGCACCATCGAATTGCAATAGAAGACAAATTATCTGTACCACTAAGTTACGCTTGAAGACAGATTTTTTTTCCCTCCTATCTTGCTGTCACCCTATCCTACAGAAAATATTACTGTGGCTTATTCATTGACTTCCAGCAGATAGAGCTGATCTGTTCCATTGACCTAAACTGGAGAAAAGGTAATCTAGTGCCAAGATCCATTTGGGTCACCAACACTTTGGGAAGGATACATTAACATACTGCAGGTACTAAAGGCAGCATTCTTGACTACATTTAAGGGCAAGGCAGTGCGGGTGGCATTCCTCGCTCAGAGGCTCTCCATACCAGGACTTGATTTGCACATATACTGGCTCAGTTTCATTCTTTCACAATCATTTTACTTCACATATCCAGCTGTGGATTCTGTTAGACAATCTACTTTTAACCTGTGTGAGTCAGACAGTGTTCAAGACACAAAGCACAGCTATAATATATGATCAAAAAATATGTCAAAATATGACACGGCTACATTTTTATGCTCGACTTCAAACATTTCACTTCTGTATTTTAATTACTCGAGCCCATTTAACCCTGAACCAAACTCAGTAAGATACAACTAGTGAGAATGAGAGGGAAATACTATTTTCTAAGCTTACATGTGAAGTAAAACATTTGTAGAGCCACGCAGACTAATCAAGCCTCAGTACCAGGAGCCCCTGCTCTTCTATGGTACAATAAGGTAGACCACTACAAGACAATCACGTCCAGCCAGGTGATATCAGAACAGAGACACTCACTCAGATGTCTCCTTGATGACAAAAGGGCGCTCCCATGCGCCTTGATGCCCTGAAAACAGAAGACATGTTGACATAAAGAGCAGCCAAATAAAAAAATAAATAAAAGGGGAGGGGGGACAAAGAAGGATTGTTGTGACATCAACTTTACTTTGGTATATTTCCCAGCATTCATAAATCAACCTCAGACACCGCCTGCCCCCTTAATGTGCAATTATCAGTACCAGACTGTCATTTTTCATTGCCTGTAGATAACAGCAAAACAGGTCTTTGCAAACTAAATAAATATATACAATGTCACTGACGCAGAGTAGCTTATGAAGTTCAGCGCTCATTCATTTTGTCGGGTGAAGATTCTGTCATGCATGGTGTTGCAATTTTTATGTGACTCACATGCTTAGTTCTTTTATTCATTCTTTCATAAATGTATTCATTCACTCACAGCTACACTATACGTCTTCGGGTGTCTAACATAAGACCTTAGCTTACACAGTGAGCGAGGGCTGACTTGCCTCCTTTCTGTAACACCGATGAACTGTGTAAGGTGCTTTGCGTCAGTGACACCAGTTTTGATTAAAAGAAAAAGGAGCATGTGGGTGACACCACAGCAAAGTACAGGGTTTATAAATACTGGTGGCTTGTTCTTCATGATCCCACGCAGGGCTGTTCTTCATGTACCCACACAGGGTTATGTTATTCCAGTCCTACAACAGTATACTTTGAAGCCATGAGACAAGGACAAACAATTTAGGCAAACATGTAGACATAAAGCCCATCTAATAGTATTTCCATGGTTGTGGTTTTTTTCTGGGGTTTTTTTCAGCCACTCTACTCAGCTGTGTTCTCCATATTCATTTTGTCCCACCTAGCAGGGCTTTATTACATTTCCTAATTATTTTAAATTCTTAAACTCTTCAACAGAGTCCATTCAAATGAGATTAGCATACGCTGTATCCTCTTAAAGACTCAAAAGACTTAAAGGAGGAAAAAAAGGTGTTGGTACAAACATGTATTTAAATGATAATTTTTTATCATTCTTCTGGATTAGTAATTTATTTTAAGGAGTGTAATGCACTTTTTGCTGACTGCATATTAGGCTCAGCAGTATTATTTGTCCTTTATTAGTGGTCTACTGCTCAGTTTTAAGAGTCCATTGTCTGTTATATTCATCCCATTGTCTTCATATTCATACCTTTCCTTGCTATTGCATTATTACTGTCACACTACTTACACAGTCTTGTGCAATAACAATTTCTTGTGCTTAACTGGTCTTATCAATGGCATAAACAATATTGGCCTTTTATTTTAGAGCATTTTCCTATAAATTTTGGTGTAATGTATCACCTTTTAATGCATCATGAATACAACAGCAGGGCTGAGCAGAGGTGAATGATGAGGTCTGTGTAAAAGCTCAACCACTGTTTCTATACCTTTATTCATACATAGATGAAAAGTAAGCAAACGTAAACACAAGCTTTCACTTTAAGGTGAAAACTGGGGCTAAATACCTGTCACCATACTATTTACTGAATGAAAGTTCGGATCAAGAGCTTTGCATTTAGTCGCTCAGTTCTTGACCTTAAGAGATGCAGGCAAGAGAAGGGAAGTGGAGGGGGGAGGGGGGGGTTAAGACAGTCAATTCAAACATAGAAGAGACGAGCAAATGTGAATGGAGAGGAGAGAGTTAACGGGAGTTAAAGAGAAACTGTAATGGAAGATGAGCAATGTAAGTGAAGACCTAGAAAGGGTGAAAGAGTAACAGTAATAAAGGAGATGAAGGAAAGGAGGGAGGCAGCGAGGGAGGCGGGGAATGTGAACCGAATGGAATACAGGTAAAAGGCCAACCATAAAAATGAGAATGTAAGAAGCCAGAGCACAGGGAAACCAAAGGATGTTATGTGAGGCATGAAAGGAAACATAGAAAGAGGGGAAAGAGAAAGGGTGACAGTGAAAGAAAGGAAAAGGCAGCAGGTGGATGAGGAGAGAAGGGGGAAAAAAAAAAGGGAAAATGTGTCGAGAAGCTGAGAGCGAGAAAGCAGAAGCAATATGGAGATGGAGAGAGACATCAGAGGAAAGAGAATGAGATGGATACATGCAGGATGTAAGAAAGAAAATGCAGGAGCAATTTTTTTAGAAGGATACAAAGAAGGATGGTGAGGGATTAAGAAAAAAAAATTTGAGATGAAAACGAAAAAATATGGTAGGACAAGAAGCCTGACAGACAAAAAGAAAAACGTAGAAAAACTCTAAGTAGGGCAGAAAACTGCCTCTTTTACACAGCAGAAATCTCTTCCCTTCTTTTACTTATTCCCCCCCCCCCTTTTTTTTTTTGGCTTTTTCATTTCTTTCACTCCTTTTCCATTCATTCTCCCTTTCTTTTTTTCTTTCTGCCTTTTTTCCCAGCCTTAGCAGTAGCACCATTACTCAGTAAGGACCGTGGCTGCACAAAATGATCTACTTTACAGGAATAGGAGTTGGAGACCTACATAGTCACAATCAGCAGTGGACCCTCCATCCTCTTGCTCAAAGTGGCACAGATGTAGAGAGCGCTAATGACGCAGGTTCATATGATCTATGTCATCATGCATATCCAGGATTCCCCAAGATGAAAACAAGACCTACCGGTGGCCTTGCATGTTGAGTGGGGAGAGGCTGTACTTGTCACCTGCACAGCAATAACAGGTGGATATAAGTAAAAGGGGGAGCTAAACCCAAGCCTTCGTTTTCCCCGACCTCTCTGGATCAATACCCTGAACCAAAACACACCCAGGAAGAACAAAGGCAAAGAAAAAGTATTGATGCTGTTTTTCTTTAGTTTATACAAGTGTTAGGACAATCGTTTCCACACAGCTTAAAGGTGACATGAATTCGCAGAGACATGTCTCCTACCGGCAGACTTTTTTAAGTGCTTAACTCTTAATGGGCATACATAGAGGTTAGCTACTCTTAGTATTATTAAACCCACCTTGATTGACATATTCATTGTTTAACCCATAAAGACCCAGTGCTAATTTTGTGGCAGTTCATAAATTATATTTTCTCCATATTTAACCTTTAAGTGATTTACCACAGTTTACTGTAATATCATCTTTAGTTTGAGTTTTTTCCGGTATAAATCAGGTATTTTTCTTGATTTAATTTACTGATTAAGTAGATGTTCATTAAAAGTCAGAGTAAATTCAAAGGTTATTACATCAAATGCAGATAAAACAGAAAAAAAGTGACTTTTTCTGTAAAATCTATCATCAACTGAACATAAACCCAGTGTGTCCATCCACTGTCATTGGTCCAACTCCATGGATTTTACTAGTAAATCAATGTTGTAGATGATGATGGTGTTTCTACGGTAACTACGGAGCCTCTGAACATCCAAAGGGGTCATATCTGATGACTATGAAATTATGCCAAACTGCATTTACACCAGTTATTTCCATGTATTGATAGGATTAGTGGATCAACTGGTATTAAACATTTTAGATCAGTAGTTAGTTTTAGTTTGTAGTGGCTGTTTGGGTCTTTATGGGTTAATAAAAATTGCTAGTTGGTATGAATATGTGAATGAATGGTTATTTGATTTATAAGTTAGACCTGCGGTGAACTGGTAGCATGTCTAGGTTGTACCGCATGATGCTCCAGAAGATTAAGTGGTTACGCAAAATAAATGAATGAATGAATGAATGATTGACAGCTGAAATCGACTGAGCAGAAAGTCCCAGTATCTAAACAAATCCAGCTAGCCAACAGATAATTTCATTAAAAGTTATGAATGTACTGAACATACCAATTATTTTACTGTTAGATCCGTAGACAATAAAGACCCAAGATTAAAAAGCATGCATCTTATGTGAAATCTGAGAAAGTCACACGTATGAGAGTAAATTTAATCAAAAGAGTACAGAGACATGGTGGCAGTTTCATGCTTCTGCTTACTGTTGTTGATATTTATTAGCTACCGCTTCTTCTCTGTTCCCACTTCCCCGATGAAAGCAAGAAACTGTCATCATGTCTGTGTGGTTTTTTGTGACTCTTAATTGTTCAACTACTTGTCAATTAGATCAGCTGTGTTTTATTTATCTTTATGCAGTTCATTTTGTTCTGCTTGGATGGAACTATGCGATTCTTTTCTTGATACATGAGAGTTTCCAGGGATCAAATTGTTAAAATAAGAGGAGTAACTACTCAAACTTTTTTGCATTAAAAGGTTCAGTCTGTCATAGTGGCACCTAGTGGTGAAGTCAACCCTCACCTAACTCTTCCAGGCTCATTCTTAGGTTCTTACGTAACACAGTCTTATTTTCAGATGATTATGAAGTAATGATAAGGTCTTATGTCAAGTACAAAAACACATCATACGCCTAAGTACTGACCTCAATTTTTAGTGTTCATCATCATATGCAACGATCAATCTAACCCAGAAGGATGGCTCCTTCTTTCATCAGGGTACAATATCCAAGATACTTAAATGTCGCTCCATTGAAAAGTAACAGCACACAAACGAATTAGAAATTATCCAAAACTATCCCTCTCACTTTTCATTCTTCTCATAGCGAGGGGATGAAAAGGAGGGTGGCTATGAAGCAATGGGAGAAAGAGACAGGCAAAAAAAAATAAAATAAAGTTGCACAAATCTATAGAGAATAGAAAAAGACAGAGGGAGAGCGAGGAGGGGAACAAGAGTGAGCTAACCATCAAGAGCTTTTGATTCCCCCCATAAAACGTTCCTTTTAAGAATGCCCATGAAATTAGCTTGCTGAAAGAAAGCAATCTCAATCGATTCAATCCCCTCTAAAAAACTTTCAAACAGCCACCATACCTCCAGCTCTTAAGAGTCTCTGCGGGACATAAAATAGCTTCTCGTCTTCTCTCACTAACCCTCTTCTTTTTTTTCTCTCTCTCTCTTAGTGTTACACTTTCTCAGTTTCCCTTTCACTTTACCTGCCATTTCTATAGACAGAACGAGAAAAAAAAATCTTTAGGTTGTAAATTGAAAAATGGGGTTCAGACCGCACATTTCAATTTAAGTTTGACTTTTTCACTATGCTGCCATTTGTCAGCTTCAACTGGCTATTTGGGTCCTTCTTTGCAGCTTGAAGTGGACAAAAATATTACATATGGTGACCTCAAGAGATGCAACTCATTTATTTGCACAAGTTAAAAGAAAGTTTAAATGTCTGACACAGCCATACAGAAAAAAATGTCCATCTATGTGTACTACACTCATTACTTCTACAAATGTGCACTTTAAAGGACCAGTGCCATTATTTTATCAAATGAAACTGTGGAAAAACGGTCTATTTTTCATGCTCGCTATGCCATAATATTTTTGATTTAATCACTACAGCTGTGACAGCTAACCAGACGGACATATATGTCATTCCTTGAACACAAAATGCATAAAAATGAGAGTGCTGGACTGAAGTACTCTGCTAAAATGATCTAAATAACTTTTTTCCCCTCTTTTCTAGGCCCTATTGATACTCGGCAAGGGACAAGGTAACCCTGCTGAAGTAGGGGAGGAAGTTTGAAAGAAGTTAGCCCTGAAGTTATATTTCTGTGGGACCGAGTGTGGGGGCCAAGAGGTGTCCCTGGGACAGACTGTCCAAAGGAGAGAAAGCAGGGCAGGAGAATCCCTAATGGATTCCTGGAGACCTAAAAATGTGGGAAGGGAGGAGAAGAAAAGGAAGTGATGAGAAAGGAGGAGACTAGAGGAGCACAACTTCAGAAAGCTAACTTCTGCACTTTGTGGGACCGATGAACAAAAACAGGTGGAAGAAAAGGAGAAGGACAACAGAAGGAGCAAAAGTAGGAGGACGCTCCAGAAAAGGAAGAGCGCGAGGTGTAGGGAGAGAGGATGACTGAGACGGTTGACCTCAGGAAGTGGCAGAAGCAGTAGAAATAGCTGCCCCACTTGTAGACACACTTTCAGTTACTATCCGACTGTCCTCGATGCACTGGGGTAGCTAACCTATATAGGCCTGCTCCACACTGCAGCATCACTGGCAAGCACACATGAACGTGCACTCGCTCCGTGTCTTTCCCTTTCTCTCCATCTTTCCCTCTTTCTCTTTCTTTCCGACAAGCAGGCACACACAAATAGGAGGGGAGGGGGGAGGCTAAAATCAGGCCGCACATGCTGTAAGCTACTGCTGAGTTAAGTCACCTGTGCTGCTAGCATAGCTTGCTAGCGGGCAGCCAGCTGCTCCTCTAATTAAGAGCCTATCCACTCAAGGGGCCTGAGCATATGGAGGGCTCTATAGCTAGGTACTGGTCTTAGAATAGATAGTAATGCCACATGGTATGAGCACAGGCCAGACTTCCTGAAGTTGGTTGGACACACTGAATTAGCAAAAGGAAGACAAGGTCACTGTTGTCCTCACCAGGTACTCTGACATTAAAGACCTCAGTGATACTAAAATACCTACAACATTCTTAAGTATGAGAAATAGTATATTTGATTATTGTCTTCCATGCTGATACCTCTTATTTCTGTTTACAACCTGAAGAGCAGATGCCACACTTTGTGACACTGTTTTTGAAAGAATGCTTTACAGTCCTAGTTTATGGAACCACTCTGATAGAAAGCCGATATAAATAAGGGAACAAACATTAAATGTCTTCTTGCCAGAGCAAAAAAACAGCTATTTTCTCATAACCCTACTGCAAATCCAGGTAATCATCTTTGTAAAATCAGTCTGAAGAAAATTACTTTAACTGTTCACATGGTAAGGGAATAAAATGGCAAATCTCTGGAAAAGCACTTTTTATTTAATCAAATAAATGTATATTCTGTTTATAGTAACTCCTTATTGTGCACATTATTGAAGCATGGTAACACAAGCATGCATACACATATATTAATGAGTGAATTATATTGTTCGAGGCCAAATGCAACCTATTTCTCTGAGGTTACTTTGACACATTCAACAATATTTTTATTAACTGTGTTATCCAAGGCCAGTACTAATAACACATTCACAAATCAAATATTTACTTTTATTGGTAGTCAACAAACAAACATACGAATCTGCACAAAAAACCCACACCATGGCTGGTTCTAGCCTCCAGTAGCAACAAACATACAATTATGTGAGATTGTTTCAGGCTACATTATGTGAAATGCATTAATCAGTAATACCAAATAGAGCATAGTGCAGATAGAGCTGTCGTGTGTGTGTGTGTGTGTGTGTGTGTGTGTGTGTGTGTGTGTGTGTGTGTGTGTGTGTGTGTGTGTGTGTGTG
>JAPTYQ010000030.1:27808445-27845402 GCA_029814465.1 Ostorhinchus cyanosoma | reverse complement strand
TTTTATTTGTAGAGCCCTATATCACAACAAGGTTATCTCACAGGGCTTTACAGGATGCAAACAAACAACAGTCAGACTATTTTTTTTGTGTGTGTTATTTTGACCATGTTTCATGTTCTGTAAATACATGCCCTAAATAACATCATTTTTATTTGGAATTTGGGAGAAATGTTGTCGGTAGTTTAGAAAATAAAATAAAATGTTCATTTTATTCAAACACATACCTATAAATAGTGAAAGTGATAATTTTTCAGTGGTCTCTTGTTTTTTTTCCAGAGCTGTAGATGGTATAAAGACAAACTGAATACACAAGGTATCTCTGTCATTTTGGATGTATATATTTATCAATTCAGATTAAGTGCTTTCTGTTTTCTTTTGTTTTGTTTTTTTTGGCCCAATCCGGTTATTGTTCTTATTGATTTGGCTAGCTTATGAGTGTTGAGGGGTGGGTAGGGCTGTTCTGTTCTTTGTCTTGTAGAGAATATTCATTGTTCTCTGTCTGTAATCTTTGCTTTATTCATGAAAAAAATAAACAACAGCACAGTCCCACACATACAGACACATGAACACACAAATAACCTGCAAATGTGGTCACATTCTTACGCTAATGCATGCAGAGATCAAAGAAGCAAAAGCAGAGAAGTCCGTCTTCTGATCCTGTGTCTTACCGTCATTATCAACTCAAAAGGATACTTCATTGTCAAGAGCTTTGATTCATTATAGCTCATCAAAGCTGTGCGATCCCCTATGTGTCCCTTTTCCTCTCACGTTTTTGAGAATTCTTAATTTGGCATTTTGTAATATTGCACATCCAGAACTATGAATACTATCCTCGATGTGTATTTTTGTACAAGTACCCGACTACATAGTGGCAAGTGTGTGTCCAAGAGTTCACTCAGTCAGAGCATTGTATGTAAAACCCCTTTAATTAAGAAAGCCTTTCACTGTGTAGCGGTGCAGACCTTCATAGCTGTTTAGCTGCAAAATCTCTTTTTAAAAGTTCATACATCACTGTTTAAGGCCTAATTACCAACAAACATCCAAACTGATTTCTCACCAAAGCAGCATCGCTACTGTGAAGCTGGACTCAGACACGCACTAACACAAACAACAGAGGGATGTTCAACCAAAGCACTGTTTAAATTAACTGTCCCATTTGAGAACACAGTCCATTAAACAGTAAACAGGCCTCTGGAGTGATGCTTCTTTGGTCTCTGGTCCATAGCCTCTGTTCTTTGTCTCACCTTCAGCATCCACTTAGCAGAGCAGACGACAGATACAATATTGGGAGGAGCTGCCCACAAGAGAAGGGGGCTGCTCAATGTCACCCTATTCCTCGCACCGCATTAAAACTCACCAACTACAAACATTGACCTTATCTATAAAAACCTCAGCTTCACAGTCATTCATTGCCGGGAGCTCACTTTAGTTTCCCTGTCAGTTGAAGAGTTGAAATTTAACTAGAAGCATATTTTAAGCCAGTATGAGGTAAGACTATATCTATATCAGCAAAAACCAGTCTCAAAGCTGCCCTACTGTTTTCTAAAGCCCTATTTGCACAGCACTAATATAACCGAGGAACCTCTGGTGATTTGGAAAGTAACCGTCCTCATCTGTGTTTTCTGTGACACATTCGCAGTGGATGAGTGAAGTCAGTTTTTTAGTTGATATTATGCAACTGACATTAACCCCCAATTCTGATGTCAAGGCTCACCACTTCTAGATAATTGTTGAAAGATAGAAAATGTTCCTTACTGTCGTAGTAATGCGTATCATCAATCTCATCATCTTTTGAGATGTCGCTCTTCTGAAGGATTTAAGTTTGCTTTTTCATTGAATAGCCATACTATATTACCATTTGCACCCAAAACTTTCATTTAAAATCATCAGCCAGCCTTCACAGTTTTCAACCGTGAAATAGGCCCAATAAATGCTTGACAGGGGGAAAAAAAAATGCTGCAAATGACTCCAATTTACTGAGATGTTGACACACACGGTATTAATATTACTGTTAATACCATATGAATGTGTTTGCTGAGAGAGTAGATCATTTGCACTACATTTTTTTCACTTCAAAAAATACAGACATGGCCAATTCACCAGAGACCAAGGTCATAGATGACCACCACAATTAGTGCAAATTACCATAAGTCCACAGGTAATATTAGTAGTAGTAGCCCAGGGGTGTCTAATGTACAGCCAGTGGGCCAAAACTGGCTGGTTAACAGTGTCCAGTCCAACTCATGGGCTGAATTTGTGACATGGAAAAATTACACTGACGATACTATCAATTAATGGTGTCAAAATCATTTTATTTGAGGGATCACATTCAGCCCAATTTGATCTCAAATGGACGTGACCAGCAAAATACCATCAGAATAACCTCTAAGTAATGACAAATCAATTTTTTTGCTTTGTTTAACTATAAAAAAGTAAAATCACATGAAAATCTTCACGCTGACAAACTATTCCTTCACAAAAATGTGAATAGCCTGAACAGATATGAACCACCTGAAAAAGCTAGAGAGAATAAGTGCAATTGTAACAATTTCATGGCTGTTACTAAATGTTTTGTACCTTTGTTGATCCACTGTAATCTGTAAATTGTAATGCACATGTGTAAATGATGAGATGAGGCATAATATTGTTAAAATTGTACATATTTTTCTCAAGAAAGTCATAGTAGTTCATGTTATTCAACTTTTTGTAGGATAATTAACTCACCCCCTGAAGGGGAGGCAAGGGGTTTTGTTTTTAGTTTGGTTTGTTTGTTAACACTCTAGCAGCAAATCTATTGGTTGAATTGAAATCAAATTAGGTTTATAGAGCGCCAGTGTCCAAGAATAGATCTGGCTACATTTCTGGAACAGTAGGTCAAAGTTCAAATTTTCTATGAATTTTTGAAATCTTTTTTTCCCCTATTTACTTATAATGGGTGAAATTTCAAATGTCTGTAGCAGCAAAACTATTGGTTGAATTCATACCAGACTGGGTTTATAGGTTACCAGTGATGCACAATACATGTCATTGCATTATGGCAAAAGTAGGTCAAAGTTAAAATCTTTTATGAATTTTTAAAATTGTTTTTCTTCTCCCATTTATTTATAATGGGTGAAATTTCAAATGTATATAAGAACATCAATTTTGTTTCAATTTACTTCAAACTCGGCCCATATATAGAGGTAATTGATATGCTGATGTCAGCACACGCATAGACATGATAACATCAACTAGATCGATGCCGGGGCGGGGTTTGTTGCGCCTGCCACCACTTGCTTATAGATCTAAACATTTTCCTAATGTGGTTTTACTTTTTTCACTCTAAAACATGAAGAAAACACTGGAGTTCTAATTATTCATATTACTGTATGTTATCATTTTACTGGTCCAGCCCCCTAGATATAATTTTGGGATGTATGCAGCCCCGGAAGTAGAATTTGTTGGACACCCCAACTTTGGTCAATGGACACAACAAATGGGTGATGATGGGATACACCCTGAACATGTCACCAATTCATCACAGGGCTGATATATAAAAATGACCACCTTTAATCTCATATTTACAGCTACAGGAAATTTAGACTGACCAGTTAACCCATTAAGGTGCATGTTTTTAAGATGGTGGGAGGAAGCTGGAGAGGACCCATACAGACACAGATTGAACCCAGGAACCTTCTTATCAGTATTCCAAATAAGTCAAATCCATTAAGAGGAGTAAAGGCTTAACAACTTAGACAGTTTGGTGCATTAATAAAAAGAAAGTGCAATTTTAAGATTTTGGGTTACTAAAAGCAATATGCCATAAAACTAATTTTACTTTTAATGTTTAACATTTGCTTTAGGTCAACAATTTTACATTTAGCAACCTTTCCTACACAGCGATAATTATCCAAGAACATTATGTCTAAGTTGTACTTTTACACTTAACCTTTCCAAGTGTGGGTTTTCTAAATTCCAGATGAAAACGACTGTAGAGTTAAGAGGCAGATACAGTCAGACATCCATTTGTCCACAAATTCTGGGAAAATGAGAGCACACAGAGAGATTTGAAATTCAAGAACATCCGTGAGCAAATAATCTATAATACTTGACTCTTTTCCAACCTTGAGCTCAGCAAACTCAACCTTAAAAATGTGGAACGGGTCCTTTTTCAACTGCAAACAATTAAAAAGCAATTACAGTCAGCTTTTTACTGACGGAAAATGTGGAGATTACCCTTACTTTGCCCAAAGAGACTTTCTGAATGTCAGAACCAGGGACGTAACAAATGCCTGTTGAATCCTCAGCTTCAAGGCCAATTCGCTCCGAAAGAGGAAAGCTGCTCACATGAATAGATGTTTCTTTCTCATAAACATACAATGGGTAAAATCTGACTTTCCTTCTTCTCATATTAATTCTGAATTAGTCACAGAATCCCTTACTTTATCTAACTGGATGCCCAAGCAAGTAGCACAATATATACTTTAGTATCTAAAATGCAACAATATCACTGAATGTCGTTTCGGTTTTTAGCATTTCCACTGCATAACAAGGGGTTATTTCATGCCAATAAGATGACAATTGTATCAGCAGGTTAATCATATATTTGTGAATGAATAATGTTAGATAGCACTATTCTGTCAAGTTGTGATATTTTGATAGAAGTGCATAAAGGGGACTGTGTGTCTCACCTTTCTTTATGGCATTTTCAAAAGGTGAGCTCAGAAATACCAGCCTGCTGTCTGAAAACCACAAAGACAAGCAGTGAGTTCACTGTCTGCATATCAAGAAAAAGAAAGGTGGTAGGGACGGCAGTAAAAGAGAGGCGAACGTAGACACGGAAATGAGGAGCCCTTTATCATCGAGGGACCGTGTTCACTTTGACTGATAGCCATTTAGGAGGGACATAAGAGCGAATTCGATGGATTTGTCCCATTCTCTGAGAAAAATCACTGAGTAAACAGTGGCAAGAAACATTAAATCAGACAGCAAGTTCTTCACAAAAAATGTTCTTTGAGGAAAATGAGACCATATCACTTAAATATCGATCAACATAAACCACTCCTCAGTGAAAAGGTTGCACTGCGTTGCTCCTTCCTTTGCCCTCATACTTTCTCTCTCACCGTTATCCTCACTTCATCCTTCCCCGTCTCTGCCTATTCCCAGTGTCACTCTCCCTTTCTGTTGGTTTGTTCTCCACTCTCTGCCTCTGACTTGCCTTTGTTCGCCTGCCCTTCCCACATTCACCCCACCCTTGCCCTGTCTTCCTTCTCTACAGCTCGCTCCTTGCCCCAATGTTTCTGTTATTTTTTTTTCTCCTCTATCACTCTGACAACCACAACACTAAACTGATGTGGTATCAAAGCCTTAGGTTTCCCCCGGGGGATTCTGCTGAGCACCTCAGACAAATGTCGAAGAAGCCTGCTGCCTTTTGAGGACAGGTGAGCCCTGTCTGTCAAGCAGCCAAAGGTGCTTTTTTTCCCTCTTAAACTGTATTTTTTGTAGCCTTTGTTCCTTCTTGGCATCTCAGGTAAAAGTGAACTTTTCTCCATTTATTTCTCTGTTGCTCCACCCTGATATCTAGGCAGGATGAATGAAGCCTAAACAAATGACAAATGATCAATCACTCCTTCTCTGACAGCTTGTATCAAGTGGTGCAGTGCATAGCCCCTTTCTTCCCTCTAAAACTTTTTTTGTTTGTTTGTTTTGTTGTGTTTTCCAAGTCTGACACTCTTGCCCTTTCTCTACCTATCACCAGGGTTTCAGGTTTGGATTCTTCTTTTTGCCTTGGTGGTACACATCAAATCCAGAGTGACAGGAAAAAATGAGTGGGAGAAGAGTTCAAACGATAAAACAAACTAAAGAAAAAAAAACAAAACAGAACATTCGCTCTACAACGAAATCTTACTTTTGCTAGATTGTTTCATAAGTAATAATGGTAAAGGCCGCTAAAGGAGTTGCACTGAGTTGAAAATGAGATTTTGAAGAGAACTACACTAGTATTAGATCATTTTCTACTCTACAAAGGTCATTCTATCCTTTAAATATCTTTATGATCCTTTCCATCAGAATAAAGTGAGCAGGATAACTTGCAGAGAACCTGTTGATGAACCTCTGAAACACTGAACAAAGTGATGGCTTCAGCAACGACGGCACTAGAACCGACTGTCAAGCTGTCACTGTTGTATGTTTGAAAATGCAAGGGCGTGCTTAAGCAGGTGAGAGCTCACATTTATGACTGCAGTCAATGGGTAGACAGGCACAAGTCTCATCTGCAGGTAATTACCTTACACATTTTGTGCACGAGTCCACAGTAACACACACCTGGAAGTGCACGGCGCAATTGAAGACAAGTCTGTTCAGTGGTGATAGATGTTATACAGGCAGGGAGGCTGTTCCTCTACTCAGGGTCATCTGTCTTTTCACTGTCATGAGCCGATAGCCCGACACTCTCACTCTATTTCTCTTTTTTACAACTCGCTGTCTCACACCCACAGAACACACACGCTGCACCTCAGCACAGGTTAAATGTATGTGGTAACAACGAACAGGACTTTGTGATAGAAACCAATTAGAACATTACACATGTGGACACATTTAATTTAATAATAAAGATGTGCTATTACACCAGCTAGTGGCTGAAACCGGTACTGCAGAAACATCTCATAGCTGGTTGCAACTGAATGCAAGGATTAAAGTGCAATTAAATGTTTTGACAGTATTGTACATTTTTTTTTCTCTAGAGCCTTTCAGACTAATTAGAATGGGAAAGAAAAGGTAAACAGGAAGAATGTTAGTCCCACAAGTCCCAGTTGCTTTACATTGCCTTATTTTTTCCTGTTCCCTCCATCCTCCATCCCTCGCTCTATAAATTTTGTCCTCTGTGCTCTACTCTTTATTTTTTTTATTATATTCCTTCTTTATGCATAACTCCATTCTTTTCCTGTGTTCTCCTCTCCTTTCATTACACAGCGTTTCCTCTAGTGCGCTTCCTTCCTCTCATCGTTTCGGCCTCACTCCTTCCCTCACTAAAGCCATTTCTCAACAGTAGTGTTAGAAGTGATCCATGTCACCAACCTGAAAAAGCCAATTATCTGCCTTTTTATGACTTTCATTATTTTACCACTCACACAGTGTTTTATTGCAGGGCTGCTGGCTCCCAACACCGACACATACCTGCTCACAAATACACACAATGCACTCAAATATGCACATCCACACAGTCCATAAAAGATACAAGCATGAAGCCAACAGCTAAAAACAGAGACAAAAATTACATATGTGCAGATGGTTGGCTTATGTATTGTTTAGTTAGAGTTTGAAGTGCCTAATAATGACTGCAAGTCAAATAAATTACATGTGATTGAAGTGCATTATCTTTTGGAGCAGTCAAGAGGGGTGGGCTGCACCCATGTCAGTCAGCAATATAAAGACTGCTTTGTCTCAGGAATAATAACAGTAAAGGACACTTTAACGCGGAAACACAGAGTGAGAGGCAGCTACTCTCTTATGCCAACTTTTCCCTCATTAAATTTTTACTGACAAGGAACATATTTATAGGGACAAGCCAATATGTGTGTGTGTGTATGACTGTGTATCCAGTATGTGTGTAACACAAACATCTGTGCGTCATGTGAATTTTTGTATGCATGCGCAAGCATACTACAACAGCCTACCGCAGCTTCTGAAGAATGATCGCCCTCATTTGTCATTCCTTTCCACCTGACAGACACAGTGTCCTCATCTGCATTCTGCACCTGAGGCTATGGATGTTTAATGCTGCCATTAAACTCATCTCCGACATAAAGTGCATCTGTGACTAAAGAGTGAGCACAAGCCAAGCTCCAGGCAGTGAATCTAATGGTGAATTCAAGTCTTCAGACACAAAATGGGAGTGAATATAAAACTAATGTGATATGGCATGGGTAACTTTCTGATTAACCTACGTGTCCTTTCTGCTATCTTTTGCGCACTGCACTCTGCATCTGCACTTATTTTAGAAGAAATATGCATCTTTTGGCTTTTTGTTTTACCATTTTCAATGTTCAACTCACACACTCCTAACTTAATATCAGTTACCCTCTGAGACTGACACTTCTTTTCAGTTTTGGTATCTGTGAGCATCCGGCTGCTAATCCCATACAAAATGCCTGAGGACTACCAGAGTAGCTTTTTGTGTGGGAGCAAGCTTAGGGAGTTTAACTGAACACACTCACACTAATTACTATCACAACTTCTTGTTTCACAGAGAAATCTATTTAATGTTAGTCCCATGTGTGACATTACATTTCCCTGTTTCAGAGAACAATGCCAAGCTGCAATGCCAAAAAAAGTAAGAAAAGGGATGAGAGCGCTATTCTAGTACAATAGAACTATCTCACATCTTAACTCAAAACCAAGTCCACTATCAAGAGCATCACAGGAAACACAAGGACATCCTCTTTTCGGTTTATTACAAAGGCTCAACAGAACCCCCTTTTACCCTCATGACACTGTTGTTTATTCCCTTAATCTGCCAATTTGCAATTTTCTACGATAAATTACAGAAAATCTTGAATGCCAAAGGTGACAATAGATCACAAAGGCAACCAATGTTTGACTAAAGCTGACTAAGCCTCAGACAGGCTAAGACTGAAATCAACAAATCCATGTAAAAAATGTAAATTTCCCCCAGAAGCCTTTATTATTTGGAAGGCATATTAATGTTCATCTAATCCACTCACTTCTTAAGGACATGATCACTTTGTACTATTTATTCTAATAGTGCGATAACAAAAGACCAGCATTTCAATTACCAGATCGTGTTGTGATTGTTTATTCAAGAAACCTCGGTCTCATTATCCTCCACCTGGCCTTGGAGCTAAAAAAAAAAAAAAAAGCCAAAAGTCTCCGGTATTAGAATAATAACTTAAAAAAAAGTGTATGGTAATGCTATGTAGATAATATTATAGTGTCTGTGGGTTTTTTTCCTGCAAACACAGTACACAGTGCTCACAGATGTAGGTTTTATAAAATGAACATTAAAGAGGAAACATAGGGGGTAGTTTTGTGCATTCAAATCCCCGTAGAAGGATATGGTTTTCAGTAAGCGTATAAACACAGCATGCAGCTAATGTTTCGTGATCATGGTCTGTGACAACAGCAACAACACCAAAATAAATTAAAATGTTGTCTTTCTCCTTTTCATCTCATTTCCTCTTGTCAGTGTCAGACAGCATATTTCCTTTCACACAGCAAATATAACATTGAAGATGACTCACTGCGCTTTGTTTTTACCTTCACGGCAATGTTGTCTTTGTCTTTACACAACGGCAGTGCTAATGAACAAAAGTTTTTATACTGAGTCATAGCAAAGCACATGACAACCATGATGTATATGTGTCTTGATTCTGACAAACTGTACAATCAGGGCAGATCAATGTCAAACGGGTTTTTATGTTCAGGTCTGAGGTTTTCATTGACAGCAGTTATAAATTGTGTGAACCAATATCCCTTTAGTGATGCTGGGCCTCTCAGTGTATTGGGTTTAAATTAGTGCATTTCCTGTACACAAATGCCTCACAAAATCTCTTATCCTGATTAACTGACAAGAGAATATGCAAAAGTACCAGATATATGCAGTTTTGATCCTTCAGCCTTGATTCTGATAAACTGTACACTCAGGACAGATCAATGTCAAACAGGCTTTAATGTTCAGGTCTGAGGTTTTCGTTGACAGCAGTTATAAATCCACGTGAGCCAGTATCCCTTTATTAATATTGGGTCTTTATGTGTAAGGGTTTTTACTCGGTGCATACAAACATGTCTTCCTCCTCACAAGTACCTCCGAAATCCAGATTCTCTTATTCGGATGAAAAGATAAGGAGATATGCAAAGGTACCAGAAATGTGCAGTTTTGATCCAGCATGTAAAATGCATGTATGCTCCTAATCCCCATTTCTTTAAAGGCTGTTTCCATGGCAATAGGGAAATAATGTACATGTATGCAAAGAACAATAGTATTGAGTAGGACATGGAAAAAGTAAAGGTTTATGCCAATAATATTTATTTATAAGCCTATATGCAGTGAACAGCTGACTACAACTGAATTACCTTGTGAATCTATTTGCACTGAAAAAACATCTAGCTAGTATTGGTCAAAGAAAAAGAAAACATGTTATCAACACCTGTTTATCCAGCTCGTAACCAGGAATGTAAAACCAATTTGTGGTTGTAGCACAACTTAAGAGCTATTTCTTATCCAAAAGAACAGCTCTTTTCCTGTTCATCAAGCCCTTCTGTGCAGCATCTCTATGTAAAGCATTGGTTGCCAGATGTTACCAGATGAGGTTTCCCTCCAGTATGTGAGCAGGTAACATAATGCCAACATTAGCGAGAGAGCAAGACTTGAAGTTCACTGCAGACAAATATTATGGCACTTCATTTTCCCCAACATCACATACGGTATAATTGTCGGATGATACCTAGTTGGTTTTAATGGCATAATAACTATACCAGCCATTGGAGCTGTTTAGTGTCATTGCTATCCTGTGCAAGACATAACACCTGTCCACTTGGCGCAATACTGATACTGCGTACTATACTTCATCTATTCATCTATGGAAAGAACTCAAATCATTTCAGGTGACTACCTCATGAAAGCTCAAAGAGAGAATGCCAAGAATGCACAAAGCAGTAATAAAAGCAAAAGGTGTCTATTTTAAAGAATCTAAAATATAAAACATTCTTTGAGTTATGCCACACTTTTTTTAACTACATAATTCCATATGTGTTCATTCATCGTTTTGATGCCTTCAGTGAGAATCTATAATGCAAATAGTCATGAAAATAAAGAAAAAACAGGTGAGTCCAAACGTTTGACTGGTAGTGTATGCTTAGCATATGTGGTTTTCTGCTCCTAGTCGAGAATGTTTGAAAAAGTCAAAAAATAGGGCAATAAACATGCCCACCATAGCATTTTGTTGCATGTTTTCATAAATTCCTGTTTTCTTTCTTTCTTTTCTTTAAAAAAAAAAACAGGATCAACATAGCAGTGTGGATGACAGTGTAGACCACACTATGGGAAGAAAACTGAAACACATACTACAGACAATGCCTGATGAACCAAAACAAAAGAATGCCCTCCATTTTTGTCATGTAAAATCCACCATATGTTTCCAAATGACATCAAAGTTCAGGAAAACATACGCTTGTGTAAGATGTTTTACAATCTGTCGACAAAAGAATAACTGTGAACACTATTTCAATAATTCTTTTCATTTCTGGAACAGACCACTTGAAAAAAAAAAAGCAATGGAATGACTTATTTGATGCCAATAGTAGAGTTTTTGCTGTATTAGGAATCAGAAACGCAAGTTCCCACTCAAAGCAAGAGGAAAAAAAAAACTGAAAGCCAACACTAATTAGTCTCTCTGTGTTGAACATTTAATAAACCCAACAGGGTGATGTAAATGAGAAGCTAAAAAATACCATTGTACAAAAGAAATATGTTAGACGACAGATGTTGGGTCCATTTGGCTACTGCAAAAGTGTAGCATGTTACGGCACTAAGCATTTCCTCTGAGGCTCCTAATGACCACCATGACCCTTAGCTACTGCAACAATCTCTGTACAAAGACTGTAAAAAAAAAATAAAGCAAAAAAAGAGTGCATTATTATAGAAAAAAAATCCTGCAGACTTGAATCAAGGCATAATATAAAACTGTCCAAAACCAGAGATTAATATAAAATCATATGCTTCATCACTGGTTGTTGGATAAATAAATCTGCATAATTACGAACCAGTAAAGTGAACGCAGAGGGACGGAAATCCATTCTCTGTGTCCTGCAACACCTAAGATGTCCTCTGTGAGTCTCTAATAAGGTTTCTATTTAAATGAAGCTCAAAACTAAACTAAATTTTCATAATATTGTCAAAAGAAATCTACTGCTGTGATGCAAATGAGACCTGGGTATACTGAGATAAACATTTGGTGGCACTGCAATCCACTACGGAAAAAAAAAACATTAAAGAAAAATGGGCCATGGTTAGATTACGGCTAAGATGGTAGCAGACAGCAGCAATATGACAGAAAATAAGGGCAGAGAGACGGGGCATTACAACCTCAACGTGCACACATCAGTTAAACCTCAAGCGATGGGGGAAAAAAATGTCCACAAAGCACGGTGACCAAGATCATAATGGACAGTGGAAATTAGGGATGTTGAATAACTGATATTACAGATTTGTGCTACAGCTAAGGTTGAGATAACATCAGTCCACATATATCACATTATGAGAGTGTCCTGATGAAGCCTGTTTCTCTGTATATATTAACTTTTGCTGCCATTCACTATAGGAAAATTTGCATTAAAAATGGATGGAAACGCATTTCTATCATGTCCCCAGCTCGACTAAAAGGCTTAGGCCGATTCTTTATGCTCGTCTATTTTTATAAATGAGCAAATGCACGTTTGCAAGTATGACTTGTACTTTATGACTGTGGGAGGAGATGATGTTCTATTTTTTGCTGACTTCACTAAGTCAGGTGGGATTAGACAACAGCCTGGCTGACATGAATGTGGATGAACCATTTTAATCAAATTTGTTCTCCTGTCTTTCTGTGAATCTGAGGACAATCACAGATTAGCAAATGATGATATAGTAGACATTTGAGGGAGGAGGGGATTGCAGGACCAGCTAAGTGCATAATATCTATTACATATTATGATGTGTATTTTACAAATTCTACCTCTTCTTTCCCTATTTCGCTTTTCTCCTTTGAGTTTTCTTACCATTCAGCTGACTCAAGAACTGTTTCAGCTGTTCCACTACTGTGTGATTTTGTGGAAAGCCATATTGCGATTAAGTCTTTCAGTTTTGATTGGACTCTATTTGCTTTGATATCACAGAGAAATAAACAATTACTCACCTCAAATTGTCAAGGCAAACATACAAACTTAAAATAGCATAAAAATGTGGAACACTAGACTACAACTAAACTACTGAAAATAAGATTGTAAGACTATACAAACAAGTTCTTCTTCTCATTTTGCATGTTTTACACAGTTCTCTCGGCTCAGAGTCACTAAATCCATAATATCACCAGACAACAGAGCTTGTGTTTATTTTTCTTCCATATCTGAAACTAGAGCACCCTAAATCCCCCTAAATCTCAAACTTTAGAATGTAATCTTTAGTGATTACATAATTGCACAGGCTGATATTACAATTATGACTTAAGTGATTTGATTCATTTGCAGTCCTACCAACTTTAATTAAAAAGATCTCCCTTACTGTCTCCACATAGCTCCAAATGGACATGAAATGATCATCCAGTGACCCCAAACCCCATATATGCCGTTACATCTACTGAAGGTATCTCACAGTACAAGGACTTCTAGCTTAATGTTTATGTTTTTTGGTACAGTGCTACAAATAGGACACCATGGCAGGCTGATGAAGGAAATCTCAGTAGTGTGATGTAGTTAGTGTAGTGTAATTAAGTTTTTAAAGGGAATTGGGACCGATCACCAAAAGACATTTTTATATAAGCCTTTTCATATCCTTTCCACAGCATGTGGATGCCTTGGCTACAGTATGAAGTCTAATATCAGAGGTAGAAATATGGGAATTGAGTGTTCACTGTATATTGACAAAAAGGACACCTCTGAGTATTTGCCTGTCCTCTCCTTGGACTACCTGTCTTCTGCATAGTAATAAACAGTTAAAGGTGACAAAAAAAAAAAAAGGATAGAGAGAGGAAAAAAGGGAAAGGGAACGCTCAACAGCCAGACTGCGTTACCATAGCAACAAGGAAAGCTATATCCCAAATGTAAAAAATTAATTTCCCCCTCATTTTTTTCCTATAGGCGAACGAGGAAGGACTCCGTGTCTCCAAAGATAAGGAACATTAAGATGCTATTTGAATTTGGCATAAACCTGTCTAATACACCCCCCCTCCACTCATCCAACAACAAAACGGAACATAATGAAACATATGGCTAATACTGCTGTAAAAAAAGATGGTAATCTCTCACTTGCCAAAGTGCACCTTCTATTACACTCTGAGGAGATACCATGAATCTGTGGCACTAAAAACTTAACTGTTAACCGGAGCCCCAAAAGTCATCAATATCTTGTCAGAATGTTGCCTTTTATGAATACATTCCTTTTTTTTGCACATCTTTTAAATATGAGCATGAAAGGAGCACTAAATGTACTGTATCTCCTGCGTTAGAAGCTCTCTGGAGAGTAATACAAACTAAATGCAGGTAAAACAATAGTGACCCAAATGTAATTTACTCTAAAAGGTATTCTGCAGATGTTTTTAATATAGATAAACACAACAGCCACTGCAGAGCCATTCATCTAAAATGTCATCACAAAATCCTCAAGCTACATCCTTTCCCCCTTTTTCTTATTTATTTGCTTGATTATATGATTAAAAGAAACAAAAGCAATTAGTGTTGTTCCTTTACAGTAAAGGTAAAGTGAAGCTGCACTGGCTCTTTAAGAAAATGTCTCTGACAGTATCTCCTGGGCGTAATAATTAATACATTATATCTATCTCAAATTAAAATGAAAAAGTGTCAATTCGCCATTTTATGAAGGGTAGCATCCTGAAATATTTCTTGGCGGGAAACAGTTGCTAGGCAACCAGTGTAGTACCAGAAGTTACAGGTTTCGACCAGGAAATGACAACGTGAGAGTCTTGAGTCTCTGCTGACTGATCACTATGCACCATCTTGTGAGCAGTATGCACCAGGTGATGAAAGGCAATCCAGCTAACTATATTTCATTGTCCTCCATCCAAGTAAAGGCACACAGATCCTTCGAGGCTCTTTCTTTTCTGTCCCACTATCCCGCCATCTCCCATTACATGTCTGTCTCTGATTTAGTACCTACACAACCAAAACGACTTAATTTTTCACACGTCTGTGAAGAGTTATGGCTTTGATAATCTGATAACACTGCTAACAAAGTGATAAATACACAAATATGCTAGTCATAAAAATTATCCAACTGTCATACATCAAAGAAGAGGTTTACATGCAAGTCTGTGTGCGTATGCGTGTGCACAAATGGGTGTGTGTTTGTGAGTGTTGAGCAGATGTTCTGTGCAGCCTGTCAGACAGCCAGCAGTATCCAGCCGCTGATACTCTCTCTGGACAGGCTGACTGACTGACAGGTACGTGTGTGTCTGTGTGTATGCTTGTGTGTGTGTATGTGTGTGTTTGTATTTTCTTGTGTGTGAACAGAAGGGAGCTTGCTTTGCCTCCAGCAAATCAATGTCCCCTTGAGGGAATGTGGAACCTGAGACAGAGAGAGAGGCTGAGAGAGAAAGCAAGACAGTGAGAGAGACGGAGGACGCCTTGGGCAAACACATTTTGCTCTTTATCCCCTCTCCAATCTGAGTTTTTCCCCCACACAGATTTTTACAAATTTCTTTCAGTAAAAACTATGTGAAAATGCTCCTAAAAACAAAATCAATGAAAATGCTGAAGTATCACAGTGGGAAATTAACACCTGCCAGTAGCTTACATCAATCTTATTAGGATACTCAGACCTGGTTTCATTATGTAACTCGTCTCAATGTTTCCAGAGCCAAACAAATCAAAATAATGTGTAAATACAGTTTGCCAATCTCCCCCTTATTCAGGAAAGTAGTTTAAAAGTCTGGCTTATCTCAGCAATCTGCTTTGTCTTCGGTTTTAAAGAGTAACTACATATTCCATCCAGCCTTTCTTTTAATGTTTACTGAGCTCATCCTGCTGCTCACCACTTCAGCTACAAAAACTGCTCCCTTGCTGTGAAGAACTTGACTGAACACATGTTGCTCCGTATCACTGTCTTCCTGTCAGTGGCATGCAAAGACATAAATTGTGTGATGTGGCTACAGTTTTGGAGGATGGAGTAATCCCTGTGTAAGACTCACACAGATTGTTGGGTCAGTAGGTGGCACATAAGAAGTAAAAAGATAAAATAACTACATTTTTATGATACATCTAAAACAGAACAGTATGGTTACGTTTCAAAGCTAAAAGCTGCTGGAATTCTATTGTAAAACCCCGCTGCTGACATTTTCTCTTTGATTTTATATATGTAGGGCATTAATGACTATATTTCTGTCTGTGTGTGCACGTGGAGAAATGGAACTACAGTATAAATTAATCTCCCAATGAGCTGTCGTACAAAAACCTTGGACGGGTTGAAGAGGTTGACTCCCCACTTGCATGATTCACTGACAGTGTCTAGACGCAGAAAATGTATCTCTATTCAGCGCAACATTTAAAGAGTGTCCAAACTATGGTCAGGAAAAAAGAAGACAAGGCTAAGTGTACTGTAGTAGAAATCTTTCAA
This sequence comes from Ostorhinchus cyanosoma, assembly GCA_029814465.1. Lineage (NCBI taxonomy): Eukaryota > Metazoa > Chordata > Actinopteri > Kurtiformes > Apogonidae > Ostorhinchus > Ostorhinchus cyanosoma. Next base: position 27,829,081 of record JAPTYQ010000030.1, on the reverse strand, counting down.
CCTCTACTTCCAACCCACTCACTAATGTTGACCCGCAGTGTCTCTTCAGATAAAGACGATCACAGTGTGTCTATTCAGGGGTAACGAGGGTAGACAGAAACATTCATCTATCAATGTGAAGATAAATAAAATAAAGCCAACCAGGGAGAAAGGAGCACTAAGAGGTAAAGTAATAATCATCTGTTGGCTTGTCAGACACACCATGAGACAACACCACTTGTGATACAACGCCTTTATTGCCCCCTGGCTCCATAAAACCAAATAAGCTCTATCCACAGAGTCACACTGAGTGTGTATGTGCTCACATACATTTGTGTGGGAGCCCACTAAGATTTACCGTGACTCCTCAGAGCTGAGAAGAAACAAGAGGCCAAATCAAATGAGTTACGTGACTGTCCTTGGCAGCTATACTTGTCTGTACAGTAGAAACAGAAATTCAGAGTGTTCTTGTTTTCGCCATAGGCTACTGGGAAACAGAGGAAAATAGAACGACAACTTGCATATTTATTCAAAGGGATTTTATTTATTTATTTATTTAGCCTCTGTCTTTCTGAGCTACAGTATGCGTCATCTCCAAAGGAAGGGAAAGACATAAAACATGTTGAGAGCATTCAACATCAGCAATTGGAAGAATAGACAATAATCCCCCCCACCTCTCTTCCTGACTCTGTCCTAAGCAACAATGAAATCAGCAGTGTATTGTAATGTAATGAAGTTACACTGCATAGAGGAAGAATGCCTCCATGGCCAAGTGGGAAAATGCAACAGAGCACCTCTTTAAGCCATCCATATGGTCCAATTGTTTGTGATTGGATCCTTTTTGGGTGAGGAAATACCAATCCATTGCTATTTCTTTCTGTCTGTGTGTTTGTTGGCAACAACTGTGAATCTCTTTTATCCAATCCTCACACAGACAAGTCCTACTTAGAACTGTGTATGTCTTGATTTGCTTTGTATTGTTCAAAATTTCCACACAACTATGCCGGCATTAATTTATGCTTTCTGCAAATTAAACCTATGTTTTCTCTTCTGTTTGTGGATATAAATATATATATAAACTTACAGTATATAAACACAGATACATATTTACCTTTGATTGTTGTCTTTCCCCACAATGCGATCTCCAGATGGGTCCATGGGTGATGGGAGCAGGTTCAGACAGGACGCTAAAGACTGACTGGAGTCTTCTCTGGACACTGTGAGCACACACACATATATACATAAGTTCATATCTGAGCTGTCGCAAATGAATTTTCCTGACTATCTATCCCTCATGGCCATGTCTGAGTCATCAGAAATAATATTTCTAATATACTCTCTCAAATTACATTAGATGTATAAAACACTAATTTCAAAAAGCAGCGTATTAAGAACTGGCAGTGATCACTTTGAGTAATTGCAGTATTATCACTTATTCTAATAATTGACTTGTCTACCTTTAACAGCATGTTTGACTGAGCAGTAATAGTCTGAGAGAAAGTGGTGATGAGGCCAAGATGTGGCATTTTTTCTTGTCCCTGTAAAGGTCCTTCTGTTTCTGCCGGTGTCCCTGTCGGATTCCACAGGGCATGAGTCACAGCTGAAAAAGGAAGACAGAGCCCTGCAGCTGAACACTGCTGGCCATAAATTGCTGCGATACTGCTTGGTTTTTTTAATAAAGGTTCCAACAAGCCATGTGAGAGTGGAGCAACAATGACGAGTGTCAATAAGAATGTGTAAGTATGCCTGCCAGGATTTATGTGCAGGTGTGTGTTTTTTAATTAGTACCTTTGATTTTCAGTACATAGAGGAACCTTACTATTATATTTCCAGCACAGAGACTTAGTCCCTTGACTGCATGAGGACAGTTTATCAAACCTTTAATTTCATGCTACAGACTGAAAACCATTATGCCTAATGAGTATGCATACAGGATTGTGTCTTACAGTGTGTATTAACACCGGTGCCTTCCCCAGGTTCGCCTCAGCTACTGCTTTTACAGTGTCTATGTGTGTGTGCTTAGTTAAAAGCCCCTTACCCCCAGTGCTGTCCAAGCACAGGAGTAGGAAAAATTGAAGCTCTCGCTGTAGTTCCAACTCCTCAGTGCTGCTGAGTATTTTACTTTATTTGACTTCAACTGTAATATTCTGTGAGCTCAACTGGGACTTAAATGTAGCTGAGAGCTAGATGAATCTACCCTCACATTAATATATCACTCGACTCAGAGATCTGTTAGATAACAGCCACAGCTACACATGCCCATAAGATAAGAGTCAAAAGGATAAATGTACCTTGTTGCTATATCTACAGTCAAACATGTTAGCCATGTATCTAGGTAACGAGAAAAATGAAATGGAGGAATATTTACAGTATAGTTTATTCAGAACATATGACTTCTGGCCCAGTGGGATATAAGAAAGTCATCTTTCTTATGTTAAATCTCAACTGTCTCTCAGCACAGGCATGTGATGTATTTACAGCCACCCATAAGCCCTCACAATCCAATAATTTCCTTATGTCTTCCACAGAATGAGATAGGGGTTACAGTGTTTGGCACTTCATGGCAGAACACGCACAATAATTCTCTTCTGACAGTCACTTTTCAACTATGAGGCATGTCAGGAGTGTGACTGAAATGCCAAAACAACAAAGGAGATAAATCGCTGTAAATGAGACAGCTACATCAAAGTCGTGGCACATGTTGAAAGAACCAGGCGCAGTAGTGGTTTCATGTTTTAAGGTGATGGAATATAGGAGGTTTAATGAGGGAGGAGAGAGTCATAGAGCAGGAGAGAAAGAAAACAAGAGAGAGGAAAAACAGTAAAACATGGGTGCAGAAAGGAGGAGAAGGAAAAAGTCAGTGATAATGAGGAAATGAAAACAGACGTTCAGTTGACAAGAAGAAAGCTGTTTGAATGAGAATGCTTAGTTTTACTAGCTCTGGTCCATGCTCAAACATAGATGACAGTAAAGTAAAACAGAAAAAAAAGAAGATGTTTGTTCAGAGCTACTTCAGACACGTGGTGGTGCAACAGAGTGGACTCTGTGAACTGTGAATCACACTCGGACTGGAAAGACTGACTTATATTACCAAAGGAAAAATGGAGGAATTTGTACAACTATGGGAACCTTATATGAACATTACGGTATCTGAAAAATAGGGAAATGACATTCAAATTATTACTGTTTTATTTTTTATTATTAGGACTGCTGTATTTTATTTTTCTGTATATGTATATGTATGTTTTGCTGCAAGTCCACCTGATGTGAATGGATGTGTGTATGGGTGTTTGTATTGTTTTAATTCATATTCTTTGTGTATATTATTATTCACTTTGTTTACCTTTCATTATAAAACTTGAATAACTGAAAATATTGTGAAAAAACAAGACAACTGTGAACCACACATTCTTATGATTACACACTTATGAAACCATAATAATTTATGGAATATTACATTTCTACAGTTAGCTCCTTCTAAATCCACCTTTATTTCACCAACTGGACCTTTATATGAACTGAAGCTGATTCACTTGTGACATGTAGTTTGCTCTATTCATTCTACTCATTACACTACTATGAACAATCCAGTCAGATAATTACACGATATTTGTCTTTTACTATTGTGTGCTGGAGACTTACCGTGTCGATGCCTCTGATCATCAGAGAGGTCCAGGTCTAACATAAGATCGTCTTCATCCAGCTCTGAGGAACCCAGATTGTTTAGGACATCCTGAAAAGGAAAGGCAAAAATAACATACACTTTAGTGAAAAAAAATATCTATTCATATGCATCTGACTTAATAATAGTAATGCGTAATTATCATTTTCCATAATAATCTAAAAAAGCAGGAAGTTTAGTGTGTCCAAATAAAATAAATGTTAGGACAAAAGAAGATTTACAGTTTTAATATAATTTGGGAGAGACACTCATTAATCCTCTTGGTTCTACAAAGCCTAAGGCAAAAAAAATGCTAATTAAAAATAGTTAAGATATGACAACATTTGGATGAATTATTACATGATTTTGAGAAAAAGATTATAGGTGGTGCAAAACATTCAAATAACTTGTTTTTTTTTTGTTTTGTTTTTTTAGCTTTAATGCTACAGTACTTATAAATATGCTACTACTACCACTACACTGTAATTTTAGAATATAGAAGACAAGAGGATCATTATTATTATTACATGAAGCCTCCAAAAGTCCAGACCAGAGGGAACAATATTCTGGTGCCCGTCCACTTGAGCGGTAATGATAAAAACAGAGAGAGCAATAATTGCTGAGGAAATTCATTAATATCCATGTTTTATAAAGCTCTCTCTAGTTGAGGTAGCTCTGGATTTTGATTAAATTATCACCACTCACAACATTCATCAGCAACAGTTTATTTGCTCATTCCCTCATCTGTCATAGGGCTGTGATGAAAGATGCTCCACAGCTCAAACCCCACTGCTCCATTTCGTCTTCACATTTAATCTTTCACTAAATTCTCTCGTGTTCTTAGTTTTATCATGAGGATACATACAATAATGCAGTATGGTGATGCTCCCTTTGGAAGGGCTTCCTTTCATAAGTCGATGCTGCCATCTAATGGTTATAAAGAGGAAATCCACTGCAGATAAAAAAAAATACTTATTGCTTTGAAAGTGGCCATCCTTTCACTTTTTCTCTTTAGGTGAATATTTTCACCTTGATACACATATGTGCACGCACACAGCAGCAGAGGTTAGAAACTGCCAAAATGATTACATGATTATAATTAATTACTCTAGGCCTAAAAGGACATAGTGAGGTTAAGTCAAGTCAATTTAAATAGCCAGTATCAAAAATCGCAAATCTATCTCAAGGGGCTTCACAATCTGTACAATATAGAAACACCCTCTGTCATTTCCTCCCAAAATACGTCCACTACCATAACCTCTACACCCATATTATAGCAAAGTCATGTATAATGATCTGCACACCCATAATAGACCACTTAGATGGAGTATAGCACCTAGGACAAACACAGAGCACAAAGTTGACCTATTTTCATCTCATTATATATATATATATATATATATCATTTTGAAGTAAGTTTCAGCTTTATAAAAAAAACAAATTACTCACAAGGTTTTGTACACTGACCTGTGTCATGATAAAATTGCTGGAAACAACCTTTTAGATAAGGTTTTCTACACTGGAAATATTAAATCACAGAAAAATATCAAAAGTCAGGAAAGACTATGCTCCGGTCTGAAGGAGTATCTGCAGATGCAGATGGTTCCAAAAAATCCAATAACAACTCAGCTTTCATCACTGTTGTTTGGACATAAACAGCCTCACAGCCCCAGTCTGTATTGATCTCCCCCCATCTGAGTTCAAGATCCTCAATGCTTAGTGACACCGCTGACTATTCAACCACACCTCTGTCCATTTGTGTGTGAAAGAGAGAAGGAACAATTTACACAGCGGCTGAATCAATGTTCTCCAAGGCCATACCTTTAGCCGTGGTCTGACTTCTACCTGAAGCCATTGTTTTCTGTATATGAACATTATATTGCTACTTTATCACAGGATGCTCAGTGAAGTAAACATCAGAAAAAGACCAGAATTCATTTCAGTGTAATGCAATTGAACACGAGACCTCATTTTAGGTATTAAAGCTAATAGCTAAAAGATATTGGAAAATCCGTATGATACTACTGCACACAGACTTCATTTGAAGCTAAATTACCCATTTTAATGCAGCCCTCTAACCACAGAAATGTGTTAATATGATTTTATAACCAAGAGATGTCACATTTTTACCTCGCTTATGTGATGTGAGTGAGTGTAATCCTTGAGTTAATAGAGATAATATCAGATTCGGGTCTCATTAAAGGATGGTTCCATCTTTTAAGTGCCAAGCAGAATGATATCCAAAACAAGGATAAGAAGCTAGAGGTTATTTCCCTCTATGAAAACCCTTCGGATTCTGTTCTTATGCCGTGGGACTCACATATACAGTCTATGAAAATTACATTTTTTCACTGCTTCAGGGTTGTAAATGCATTAAGACAAAGGGAGAGAAATTTGGTGCTAGCCAGGTATTATGGCTTCTAGCAATGGCGAGTATACGAACTAACAAATGACTGTAATTCTATTGGAGCGGACACTTCACAGTCACTTGTGTTTACAGTTTCACCTAAGGACAGAAAGGACTGGATGTCCAGTGAAATCTTAAATCTGCTGTCTACGGTTTCACTATTATCACTCACCAATATTGCGAACATCCAAGAGTTTTATAGGTTTTTCTTTTGGCAACAGATATGCATCCCCTAAAGTCCTAAATTTGAAGCTCCCATTCTAACAGAGGATCCAGATCGCATACATATTGTGAATTTTACAAAGCTACATTTTCTGCATCTACAAAATTAAGAGTTGAAAGACTGAAATAGAGCCTTCAATTTAGATGCAGCAGTGAGTGAATGCTTAAACAACATTTTGGAATGAGATATGACTGCACATTACAAGCTAAGATTACATCTGAAAAATTTGATTTAATTTTCATTAACTGGCTAGCAGGCTTATTAGCTCATTCTTCATAATCATTTTAAAATGGAACTACGAAAGAAAAGCCTAACTCCCTGACAGAATAAACATATCCACATAGATATTAAAAAGTCGACCTGAATACAAGTAAGTAAAACAATGTTTTTTTCTATGGCAGAGACAACCACTTCCAAAAACCTCAAGGGTTGTTGTCACGCAAAACCAGAGAGAACTGCTGCTCTTAGGTTGTGCAATCGAGGTTGGGATACTTACTAATTTAGAAACCCATGGTATACACAGTATGGTGAAAAACAAAAAAAAAAGTTATTGCATCCTACAGAATCTGGTCTGTATTATCCGGTGTTTTTTTTTTTTTGTGTTTCATTGCATGTTTACCATCAACTATCACGTTCAAGTGCTTTGAAAGTTCTGTTGGCCACCTACTAGCATTAAAAAAATGTTAGGATGTGGTTACGATTTACGCCATGTAGAGTTTGAGACTATTTTAAAAAGACAGATTTTTGGAAAATGAACATTCAGCCCTCATATCTGCAAATATATTTATTGTTTCTCACTTTAAAATCTAACTGCTGAGTTGTGATTATCACAAATTCTGTCTGGAAGAGGAAACGGATGCTTATCTGTTCTATACCTGAAATAAGTGCTACTTATAATATCTGCTGATGAAAAAGATAAAAAGCACTCTGAGCTAAAGCACTGTTTGGTGAGCAAGCTGTCAAATGACTGTTGACAAACATAAGTATGGAAATCAATGATCAGGACTGAAGTCAGCAACAACTGTGGGAGGACTTAAAGGACATTCGTAGAATATCTACGTTCCCCAGAGACTTGAGACGAACTGGAGCAACATGAATGGTCTATGTTTCCTTTGGCCCATGTTAGATAGATGGTCCCAGTGGCCTTGATATTGTTGATTTTATCCTGTGCACCCTCCCCTCCTGGAGCTACACAAATCCCTCTCTCTTTGTAATTTTTTTCCTTTTTTTTAATCTACACCATTTGTGCAGGTATCTATATTGATATGCAAGTCAAAGCATTGACCTTTTTTGTTTGTTGAAAAACCAATAAAAATTTAAGAAAAAAACAAAACAATGGGGACTGCAGTCTGTTGTGCTCTCTGACTCATTTAAACTTGTCTTTGAGATGAGAGAGAGTTTCTTAAAAATAGGCTATCTGAAGTAATTCTGTCAGCTGAAATTGACATAATCACCATTTGTCTGTCACTTTAGTATCAGAGCTGTAAAATTAAAAAAAACGCAACTTACCAAAGGATTATCAAAGAACAACCCAAATGAGATAACCAAACAAATCAAGCAAGCAAGCGGAAGAAACCTTTGCTCCTCCATGATACCTTAGTTATTACCTTTGTGAAATCAACAATAAACTCATATTTGTTGCACTATCATCAACTTGCATCCTGGATGTCACTAAATCGTCTTCACTTCATCACATCTTCTCTTACATATTGTTTAGCGTAGCTCTAGATGAACCTTGTTGTGCATCCACATCATGTCTGCATAAATAATGAGCCATTATAGACCATTCTACCTCTTCCCACTGAAACCTCTCTTGCCTTTATCTTTTTATTTAGTGAGCAGGATATTTGCATACTGTGGGCCTGTTCATATTGTAAACACACTCAGGCACACTGCAAATGCTCCCATATATCAATGCAGAATGTTTCATTAGCTTCAAGTGCCTTCTGCTAACCAACAAACTTCTATTAAACTCAAAGAAAGAGGAGAAGTGGTGCTGTGCATAATTTAACATACAATCTTACAGCCTCCTGCATTTCCTCCACAGCTCAGGCCCCTGAAGGACCCTTCACAGCCCCAAAGAAGGAAAGTGAAAGATTACTTTGAGATGTACTTATAGACTATATGTCAAGAAGGAGTAGGTGCAGTCTCTGATGTACATAGAACCATGCTGAGCTATATCCCATCACGGTTAAAGCTGTGGGAAGTAACCTATAGTCCCTGTTTAAATAAAAGGGATTGACTTAGGCTACCATTTCTCCCCACAGAACTTCCTTGTATGTTTTAAATCCAAAGCCCATACAAAAATTGGAGCTCGAGCCTTCAACAAAGAACAAATGCGGATGTAGCTAAGCATGCATTAACACAGATTGCTGCCGTGTTTGTTTGACAGCCTAAGCTAACAAAGCAGGGTATAATACTTAAATCCTACAATGATTGAAGAAGTTTTTCACATTACTATATCCATCTACACTGGCACTTAAAGAGCTTTAAATGTCAGCTACCAAGTTTTCCACTTGTAGTTCATGTGTATGCGTATGCGTACATGCGTATTGCAAATCCGTCTCATATGCATGGCATTTCACACTCAGCCCTGTCAACATCTTACTTATTCTCTAAAGGAATTTAGGAAACTCTGAGATTTTACAAATATACTCTAGGTACACAAGTGAATAAATATTAACAGTTACAATTACTTTTAAGCTGAACTATAAATTCTAGCATGTGCTGGGTAAATTGTCTCATTCTTGTAGTCACTGAATTCTAAGGTTGTAAAACTTAATAATAAGACTGCTTTAGTAAAAAAAAAAAAAAAAAACATCCAACCTGAAAAGCCTAGTCAAGTCTAAGACAGACAACAAACTAACTCTAAAGCCTGGGCAGTAACTATCACAATATTAGCCCAAATAATTCACTTTGCCCTGAATTTCACTGTAGATAGAATACTAAACTATGTTTCATTTACTTTGTAAATATACATCCATTCCTGACATTCAGGAAGAATTCTGCCCCATTCTTCCTGCAAACAAGTCTTAATTTGTGAAACAGTATTTATTGTAAACATTTTGTATTTCAAGATGCACCAAAAATCCTCTATTCTAATTCTTTTCTAAAACCTGCAACTCACAATTACAACTGTCTTGATTGATTTAACATTAAATTCTTAATTTTAGTCAAGACTGTTTTTGGCTTTTGTTTTAACTATCTTATTACTGTTTTAATTTCCTTCTTTATTTGTATATTTTCCTTTTTATTCTCTATGATTTTAATATCATTTTATGTCTTTGTAAAGCACTTTGAATTGCCTTGTGTATGAGTGGTGCTATATAAATACATTTGCCTGGCCTTACTGTGGACAGGACTGCAGGCAGGCCACGCTAACATCCACACCCTCATCTTCTTCAGCCAGGACTTTGTAAGGTGTGTACAAGGTGGTTTTGCATTGTCTTGTTGAAACATGCAAAGGACAACTGGAAAAGTTGTCATACTAAAGGCAGCATGTAGCGCTTCAAAATCTCCAATATCTCAAAAGTGCCTCAAACAATGACAAATACAAACACTGGTGCACTGACACAACCCCATCCCAACTTTTTTGCCCAAGTCTTCCAAACAGACTACAGGACTCCACCGTTTCTGGAAGTATTTTTAACTCAGTAGTGGCCCCAGTCCACAATTTTTCCCAAATGTCGCAGGCCCAAATGTCAGGATGTATATTTGCAAATGAAATTAAGCTGACAAAACAAAACATGAAATACATTTTGTTCATACAGTCTACAATAAAACACAAGTTAAAGCTAATTTTAACATCACTGCTTTCTTTATTTAATCCATATTTTCTTATCCAGGATTGGACAACACACGCTGCTTCACACCTACCAGACTTCCAAGTTTGGATGATGAGGAATTGTTCCTGTGTTTGAGCAGACCGCATCCCTCCATGCCTGGTGCCTCCCTGTGGTTACCATGGATACGAGGGCCACCAGCCCCCTCAGATGAGGAACGTAGACGTCTTTCCATCCGCATCACTTCATGATAGGGGCTGACGCTGCTACACATAGAGGCTAATGAGAAAAACACAAGGGAAACACAGACAGTTAATGGAAATCAATTAAAGGGAAACTACTGTAATTGTGCAAACTACTGTTAACGATCCCCACTATAATTGCAAATACTGGCTAATAGATCTTATGAATTTGAGATTGTACTGATAACACTCTTCAGACTTTTGATCAACTCAAACAATAAATATAGGAGTGTGTTATGAGGATTTGTGAAACTGCATGAAAAATAGATGAGGCTATGAATGAAAAGAAAAGAAAAACACATGCAGGGGCCCAAGTAAATGACCCTGTCTGAAAAAAGCGTATGAGTATGAAATGAAATACTAAAATGTTGATGCAAAGGGATCTAACAGGAAAACCCTGTTATTGTCTAAGTTCTTTGTTCTCTGAGGAACAGAAATAAGTGTTGACAGATTGTGGGTTTCACACAGTCTGATGTATGCTCATTAATTAACATTTTATTGATTACGTAATAAATATAAAATACACTAGTCATGGCAAATTGTTTTAATGTATCTGTCAGTGATAAATAGAGTGATGAACTATTATTGTATCGTTCAGCTTTTGTCGTTGGCATGATTGTTGGATCATCTGCCAGCGTTTGCTTTATGTGCATACAGACAATTTTTTTTTTTTTTTTTAAGCATTCATTTACAGAACGACATACTGTTTTACTCCTGTCAACACACTACAGACATAAATTAATTATACCAAAGACATTTTTCCATATGGATTGTCTGGAGATACAAGTGTGCAATCCCTTTTTTGGAGCAAATGTTACTTAATTCTGATATACTGTCCCTTTTTAGTTGTTTTACCAAAGCCAACTGAAGATCGTACACTCGTGCTTTAAACTGTCTGCCTCTTCCTGTGTATATGCAGGAAAAGTGAGTCCCACTGTTCACTTACATTTGTGTAAATGTGTGTCTTTGTGAGTGTCTGTGGCTGTGCATGTACAGTAATCTGTCATTGGCCTCCCGTACAAGTTTCATACCTGCATGTGGTTTTCTCAAGTGAGACGACCTGGGTTCATGGCAGCCGCAGAAGCTTCCTCTTCCTCCCTCTTGAAAAGAGCGAGTGTGTCTCGGCCGTCTTTCCGATTGTTCTGGGTTGGAGTGGCAGCCCTCACTGCGTACAACACACGCCTCGCTCTCACTTGTGGTCTCTGTGTGGTAACCCACCCTCCTACCCTTCACCAACTCTTTCCTCTCCTCTGCTGACACTTCTTCCTGTGCTTCCTTTCTCTCCTCCTCCCTCTCTTTCCTCTCCTCCAGTGATTGTTCCTGTAAAGGAAGGCAGGGCACGGCGGTCTCAGCCTCAGAGAGGGACACAGCAGTCTCATAGTCTGTGTTGTTGGCTGTGCTGGTGTCAGGGAGCAAAGGTTTTTCAACATTGGACTGGGTTGGTGTGAAGAAAACCTGCAGAGAAGACACTTACATTCACTAGGTGCAAAAATGGAAGATGATTCATTGGCCTTTTAAAATGTTACAGTCAAATATAAGGACAAGAATTCCAATGAGGCGAAAGCTAAACAGTCGACAAAGACCAAATTAGGCTGCATATATTGCATGTGTCTTCTTCTTAATATTATTATTGCTATTATTACACAGCTTTGTTTTTAACGTAACACATAAATGGTTCCCTTTTTAAGTTCTCTGTTATAGCAAGAAACTCTTTTTTTTTTAAAAATGTGTCAGCACAGAATAAATTGTGAGTGCAACAGTGTTAAATGTGATGGTGAGTTTGTCGACATTACTATTTTTCAGATTTTTTTTTTTTTTTGCTCCATCTACTTCAATTAAATTTGCTGCCCTGTTCTGACATTCATAATGTTCTGGTTATGAACATCTAAATTCACATATGCCTGCACAGCAATTCAGTTATGACAATCATTATTAAATTACTTCCTCTCTGTGTATTTCCAAATAGAGAGCTTTGTTTCATAGACTACATGGTTGGGCAATATGTTAAATTTACACTACTTAGCTCAATTTTTTATGTGGATGAAGGATGTATGATAATTAATTGTTATGTCTTATTACTTTTCTCACTGTTTACTTCTAAATGTACCTAAAACTGGTATTTTACAGCTATCGCTGCATGATGGGTTTATTGTAAAATTAATGTTAAGTTAAGGCTAAGTTAGGTTATTTTGATTCTTTAGATCCGTTAGCACAATAACTGTGTGTGCAAAGAACTAAAGTCAGTGCTGTACAGTATGCCTAACCCTAACCTGAACCCAGTTACATTTCATATGAGCTACATTACATCAAGATTGTTTTTTGTTCATATCATCTAACTCTAACACATGCTTCTTAAAGTGATTACAAGGCAATTACCAGGACCTGTTTAACATGTAGCATTAGGGGGCAAAAAGACAAAATAAAGACCACTGAGTGAGCAGATTACCTGGGAGGTAGAGACAGCCCCACCAAAGTTCTCTGCAGCAGCTGGAAGGTCCTGACCATCTGTGTCAGCATCTGGACCAGGGACAGAAGCAGATACTGGAGCTAAACCAGGTCCAGGACTAGGAACAGGCAGAGCGTCCACCTCAGACACAGAATCCTCTGTTATGGGGATGAATTCCGAAGGAGTGATGGCTGTGGTTCGGTCCTCTGATATCATGGGGGACTGGAGTGAGCTCTCACCCCCGGCGCCTAGCAGCTCCCCAGGCCATGACCCCGGTGTGAGCCCACCGGCCCCTGGAGTGACGGTGGTGGAGCTCGGAGGTTCCAGATTGACTTCTGGGGGTCTGTGATGATCAGAGGTCCTAGAGAAGCGGTGGTGAGCTGAGAATGACTTCGGCAGCAGCTTCTTCTGGCGTGTGGAGCGTTTGTTGTTATTACTACCACCGCTGTAATCGTCGAGGAACCCGGAGTCATCACCTTCATTTGCTCCAGAGCCGCTGATACAGTTGATGAAGACGTTCCGATTGGCTGTGGACGAGGAAGAGGACGCCTTTTCAAAATCCTCAGTGTGAGATCGGGTGATTTTCTTTTGCCTGTGGCTGCCGAAACCAAACGAGTGTCGTGTCTTGGAGCGTCCACTGCCATCACTAAACCCTGTCGACAATGACGTTGTAATTGTCTGCTGGTTGTTTCCATTGGCGTCTGTGCCCTGTGTCAATGGAGGGGTAAGGTTCAAGTTGATGGGCTGGACTCGAGGTTCACTGTTCCGTTTGTGGGTGAAACTGAGTGATGGAGTGCGGAAAAGGCTCCGGCGTTTCCCTGTGCTGCCCGAGCTGGAGTTGGTACTGGAGGGTGAAGAGGTGTGGACGCCATTTCCAACACCGCCTGAGGACGGGGAGGATGGAAGGGATTCCTGCCTCTTACTGCTGCTGCGGCGGAAGATTGGCAAGCGAGATACAAGTGTGGAGCGACGTGACCCGGATTCACCCATCTAGATGTTGAAGCGTTGGGGCACTCTAGGAAACAAACAGAAACACTTAAATTTGACACGTATCTAAAGAAAAACCTGGACATTAAGTTTATAGTATTTTGTTATTGCTTAGGTATCAGGTTTGATATTATTTGACTAAAAACTGGACATTTTTATATGATATTTGACTGTTATCATTGCATAACTCAAACAAAAAAAGTAAGCAAGTTGTAGATTTTCATTTTATATTCAGCAAAGAAAAAGTGAAATGAATATGTCTATTGATGTGGTAATACAATGTCCTGAAGTAATCATTCACATTTGTGTGTTTCACAACAATAATAATCAAAAAATAACATGTAGGCTACACAACAGTAATCAGCGATGGTGAAAGGGTCTTAAGTATGATATAGTGTGACCATAAATAAGAGCAAAATGTATTAGCGAACTCTCAACATGTTTTTCTTCCCATTTTATTTGAGTTAGTGCTGTGAAAAATCTGTGGGAAAACCCTGCACAGCATTAAACATGCGATATCTTCTCCCTTTTGTTCAGTTCACTTCTAAAATAACACATTCACAAACAATCTACTGGAGATACTGAAACCCATACATGAATTCACACAATTTACCAGAACCAACCTGAAGACCCTTGATTTACATGCACTTTGCGCTTTAGTGAGAAAGTAAAAGTCTTCCACACTGAATGAGTCAAAACAAATTACTGCCACATCTTGCAGATGCTTCTGCAAATGGTGGCGTCGTACCCTGACATTTGTAATACTCATGTAAACAAAATCACAGACTATTTTCACACTCTTAGAGCCACAGATGCAGGCTCATTTTAGGTGCTGGCGGAAATCTGGTATTTATCGGGTTTTTCAACATAGTAGGCCAGTACTGTATTATTATTTGTAAAACCTAAATGGGAAAAATGTTGTTTGCAATAAAAATATCAAAGTGGCTACACTGACACAGTACTTTGGCGTGAAATATCAGTTTGTCTACAACCACAGAGCCAATCAGCGCCCTTGTTATATCATGTGTAGACTAATAACTTGACACATCCTGAATGGGGGGGGGGGCACAGTGCCAGTAGGTAAATCCAACAATGATATAAATCAAACACTAGGACAAAATTCAGAGGACTGAACTGACACAAGACTGACACAGAACTGAGAAGTAATACAGCACACTGCCGCATCTAACATGTAGCTCCACCCACCTTCACCAGCCTCAATCTCACTGACTCCACAGAGCAAAGAACATCATAAAACAACAACAACATATAGAGCATTTACAACAATTATTCCTGTTCTACACTATATACTATCACTAAATTGTTGTTTCTTCCTACTTAAGTATACACCATATATGACAACAGTACTAAGGCAACAAGAGGTTAATGAGTTCATGTGACATTATCCATGACTGGCTCTACTACAAATACTAACATTTGAATGGCTCTGTGGAAATAAACAAACCAATATTTCGTACCACAGTACTGTGCCTAAAAATATACTGCTAATCGTTAGACAACATTTGACATTGCATTTTTATGAATAATGTGCAGAGAATATGAAAACTGTCCACCACACAAATGGATGTAATATGGTTCAAATATCTGATGTGATCTGAGTTAAAAAAAAAAAAAAAAAAACTGTGTACAAAAACTGAAAAGACTGCATATGCAGATTCAAAACCAAAAAATCTTTGACTTCAAAACTTTGAGAGTTTGACATTTTGCAGGACTTTTACACATCTCTAGTAGGGTTAATATCTCACTGAGTACAGGCACTGATCAAAGGTCCACTGACGACAACAAGGATACATTCTCTTTAATCAATATTCAAGTATTCACTGCTCACCACAATAATTAGTCTGATGTTGACTGAGCAGTCCTCATAACATTGAAGAAGTTGCCTCTGGGTGTACTCCCAAAGTGTTTTGTAATAAGCTTAGATTAAAACCCTTGACTGGAGTGGCTTATGAGTGTGCCGCATCCTTGAAAGTAAATTTAATAAAGATCTAAACACAGAGCGATGTCCTATTTTCATATCAGCGCCACAATGCAAGAGATGGAATCATACTATTAAATTTTACTATATTACTAAACCATGAACAAGGCACAAATTACAAAGTGCTGGTAAATATGGTACTGTCTGGGATCACTACAAGGTGTTTGTTTAAGTCACATCCAAACACTTGCGCGTTAGAAACAGCTTCATCCAACTGCTTGAAACTCAAAAACTTGAGGCGGTTCAGTACTGCTTTGGTGGGAACAGTATTACACGGTAATCTGACCAGGTCATGGCACAGTACCAGGCTGCATTAAGACAGGTAAATATCCTCCAACTAATCAGACAGAGATTACAACAGATTGAGAACATCTCTGTTATTTACGTGACCAGTGAGCGGCAGAAGGAAAACTCTGACACAATCACCTCTAGAGATGAATAAAAATATAGTAAGCTATGCCTTCAAATGACTCAACCAAACAACAATTATGTGTCATGCAACTTCCTTTGCACAGAGTGGTAAAATACAGTATCCGCTCAGGGTATTGTTTACCCAAAACTGAGTCAGTACCAGACCAAAGCAGGTGCTCAGATCTCCATTATACAGCCAATGAACAGGAAGTGAGATTACCTGTGTTAGAGAAGGAAAATCTACCTTGTCTAAGTTCCTCTTCCCTTTGCAGTAAATGGCAGCTCTGTTCAGTTGAATAACATAATGCAGCACAAACACAATTTGACTTTTACAGCAACCTTGCCTGTCTTCCATTTGAAGACTTAAAAAAAAAGCTCAAGGCAGTCCACAGAGAACTCAACTTTCCAGATAACCTGCAGCTGTCCAAGTGCTTCATTTTACGAATATTTATTTTTATCTGCAAGACAGCGTCCACGTTCACAGTTGAGACGGGAGATGAAACGCTTGCCAAACTTCCTAGTATTATTGGGTGGATGTAAAATGCCAGTGTCAGTGCTTTGGGATATACAGGTACTTTTGTAGTCGATAACATAAAAAGAGTTCTCATTCTCAATAGTCGTTTCCAAACAAGCTTCCCGCAAAGACAGTGTCATTGTCTTCATAGTGCAGACAAATAAATAAAGACAAATAAAATGGCTACTGTCTACAGCAGTTGATGGTTCTGGAATGAAGACATCTTTTTCACCATAAGTATCATTTCAGTGTCACTTCAATGCAATAACAGTGTGGCACCATCATACCTGACTGCAGAACTATCTATCCATTTACTGGTAACACACTGCTTTGGAATCAATACCTCTATTAAGTTCTGTGGAGCCCCCTGCGGTGCTCCAAATGATTAGGCCATATGTCATATACACAAGATAAGCTGAAATCTCTTATTCCTACGCTAGCGTGTGGTTTGTATTTTCTTAACACACCCTGCAGCCACAACCTGCACTAGTTATATAATAAACAATGGTTAATGGGTACAAATTCCTGCCTCTGTGCAATTTTACACTGATACACGATTATCTGTTAGTAAGAAACGACAAAAGGTGTGTTCAAGGTGTGAATTACTGGGTGTTTCCTAAAAAACAGGTTCCTTATTGGATCTTTTTCATAACAGAAAATACATATTGTAGATAATCCGTAATCTTCCTGTAAATGTAACAAAAGAGTACACATTTATGGCACTGTCTGTAATCTACTTCTGTATTTGAACAATACAAACCATTAAGTTTGTTTAGCATCTCAAAAGTAATGCATTAAAATGTAACACAGCTACTTTACAAAAGACCTAGAAAGGTATACCAAGGTAAATCCTTTTGTTATATGGCTCCATATAATCAAACTACATCATCTGAGTATTTTGACCTCTATGTTAATTCTTTATTTTAGACTGTTTAAGCGATAACAAACTTTAAACAGCCTCTAATTAAGTTGCGCATATAGCAAATAATAAGAAAATGACAGACTATGGTGGCCAGCAAAGGTCAGTGTAGTACAATACAGATAATTATGGCATCATTATGTTGTAACTGAGGCAGTGAACCCCTTATTATAGCAGTATGCATTTTCCTTTTGTCTTTTGGGTTTAATTTGTGTAGCGTCAACTAAAACACTTTATTTTTATACTTAATGTCCATTTTGATGTTTAACAAACATTTTTCTACCAATACATTCCTGAAATATATTTTGTTTGGTAAGCATGAAAGAACAGGGTATCTGTAGGTATTATGAAGCCAAATTTATGACTTTGGAAGACATTTTTCAAGGTATCTTTGATCTAATTTAATATCAGACATTTACAAAAATAACAGGTTCAACAAGCCTCATAGTTTGCCTTAAGCATGTTCACATTACATTTACATTTCTCCATGTTCAAGCTGCTAAAGCTCTTCCTCGAACCCCTTCACTCATGAATATGGCAAATTCTTTACAGAGATTTTCTTTCAATAATGCAATGTCACTTATCGTGTCTGTTTAAGACCTCTGAGTGCAAGATTTAAGAATTAATGATCAATTTTAAGGATAATTATCATTTAGGACTATCAAATGTAATACTTTTTAATTTGTAGATATCCTGAAGAACATTTCAACTCTTTAAGACCTGAACTGCCACTGGCGGCCACTGATCTAAAATGTTTATTAACTTTTCAACCACTAATCCTGTTAATACAATTAAACAATTCAGGTAAAACGAGCTGTATTAGCTGCATCAGATAGGATACTATCATCTTCTGTACAATTGATTCATCTGTAAAACCCATTGTCATATGGCATAGTTTGACAAATGGCAGTGGTTGCTGCCTGTTTTAGTTAATGATATGTTTTGCTGAAAATGTCACCTTTGCTTCCCTTTTGTGTTTTAACCCATGAAGACCCAGCGCTACTTTTGTGGCAGTTCCAAAATGACGTTTTTTCTCTATGTAACCTTTCTTAAGTGATTTATCACCATTTATGATAATATTATCATCTGTAGTTTGCAATTTTTAAGTGTATATCAGGTATTTTCCTATATTTAATTCACTGATCATGTAGATGTTCATTAAAACTCAGATTAAAGTTGAGGGTTATTATATAAGAAACAGAGAAAACTGAGGAAAAAGTTACTTTTTCAGTAAAATCATCAAAAGTGACTTTCAGTAAAATGTATCAACAACTGAATGTAAACACAAGCATCTCCATCTGCTGTCATTGATCCAACTCCATGGATTTTACTGGTCAATCAATGTTGTAGAAGATGACATTGTTTCCACGTTCACTATGGAGCCTCTGAACGTCCAAATGGGTCATATTTGATGACCATGAAAAGATGACAAACTGTATTTTACACCAATTATTTACATGTATTGAAAGGATTAACTGAACAGCAGTTATTAAACATTTTAGATCAGTAGATGTTTCCAGTCACCAGTGGTTGTTTGGCTCTTTATGGGTTAATATAATAATCTTTTAATTTACTTTGAACACATGAACTTCAACATGATCAGGGAAGTAAATATGAGAAAATACTCCTTTTTACTAAAAATATCCAAAATGCAGGATAATGTCATGATTCATGGCAATGAAAAGCTTAAATGTAAACAATAATTCATTGGGAAGTTGCCTCAAATATATCATACTTCTAGGCTGTAAAACATCATTATTGTGCTGAAAATACCAAGCGTTCTTGTATTACTTGAAGTCTGAAATCACTGCTTTTGTATTACTTGTTGTTATCGTCTGTGCTAAACACTATTTTTATTAGTAATTGGGATCTTTAAGGGTTAAAATCATAAATTAACCAAGAGATTTCTTTAACTTTCACTCAAAAATCAACCTGTAAATTACAACAATTCCCTATATGAACTGATGTGATCATATTTATTATGATAGCACTTTTTTTTTAAAAATCATATTGCTCAACCTTTACCTAAACACTTATTGATCTATTGATCCACAATGACAACATCAGCTACACAAAAACAAGCAGATGGGTTAGAGGACTTCAGTATGCACAAGCCTGGAGAGATGCATAATACTGTGGATGTAGTAGTATAATAGAATGGCAGCTATACTATAATAAAGTGATAAACTGATGCTGGCACCTTTAGGTTTTATAATGCCTCCAAAATCTGCATATGTTTAGCCTGTTGTGGACATTGTAAATCCTGCAGGTTAATGTCAACATGCAACTAAACAATCCCTCTAAGCCTGTGCCTGTGCTTTAACAGTGTTCTGATACAGGCCAGGACTGTCATACTGTTAAAGCACGTCCTCCTGATTCAGATATAAAAGCACGTAGCCCTGTGGGACACCAACAACTGTCAAACCGAAACGTCAACAACCCCCGTGGAGCCTGCCGACCTTAAATCCAGCCTAAGCTAGCAGCGTCAGCCCGGTGTGTACCGTAAACAGCAGCCATAACCGCCACAACCGCAAAACTGTGCCCCACAAACCGTTTCCAATCTCTGCCTTTGAGCCACAGAGGTCACCGGTGCTCCGGCTGAAACAGCAGGAACGTGTCCGGAGGTGTTTCACCGGACTGCTAGCAGCCCCACAGCGGACAAATGCAGCCCCTGACGTCCGTGAACGCACCGTACGTTACCTTCAGGATTCCGGTGTGTTTATACCGAGGCCGCTCCGCGCGCGCACAGTCCGCAGATGTCAGCCTCGTGCTCATACGAACTGAAGGAACTGATGGAAAAAGAGAGAAAATGGACAGAACAGCGGTGGCTCAGTCAGGCGGAGGTAGCACCTTGTGTTGCACTGACGCCAATGTTACACCTCCGTGACGTGGAGCCTCTTTTCCTCCTTCGTCTCTTCCGCGTTGCGACCGACGACAGGCCGCAGCGTGAACGGCGTGACGTACCGCCTCCTCCTCCTCCTCCTCTTCTTCCTCCTCCTCCTCCCTGGATCAGCATCCTTCAGCAGGTGGACGGATGGAGGCAGAGCAGCAGCAAAATCCATTCCT
>JAPTYQ010000030.1:27729397-27757753 GCA_029814465.1 Ostorhinchus cyanosoma | reverse complement strand
CAGAGCATCTCCACTACAGGTTGTGTTGGGTGTTCCTGGTCTGCAGTGGTTTGTGCAGATCACAAATGGACTAAGGAAGGACATCCATGTATAGGTCCACCTCTCCACTTCCAGGACTTCAGAGATCTGCTGTAACCTCTTGGTCCAGCACATTTTTAGAGGTCTGGTGGAATCTAGGCCCAAGGTCAGAGCTGCTTTTAGTGGAAAAAAACAGGGACCAACACAATAGTAGACAGGTGGTAATAGTGTTATGATCCAACAGATGCTGGACTGGTTGAGATCCAGTTGTTCTTTAGACCAGTTTCGGTACTTAACACTTGGACTCAACAACAGGATCTGCAGATGCTCTGACCCAGTGATCTGACCGTCACAATTTCTCCCTTGCCCAAGTTGCTCAGATCCATACTTTTGCTCCCTTTTTTATCCAACACATCAACTTCGAGGTCTATATGTTCACTTGTGGGCTAAAAAAATCCCACCCAGTGACATAATCAAAATTAATACCACTTTTCCTGTCGACTGTGTTATGACAGATTGGTGTGTGAAACATATACAATTCACATTCAACTCACAAAAAATGAACAATAATAAAAGTTAGTAGGTGCTTTTATTTACCATACAGTATGCACTGCCAAAGCCAGTATCCATGTCACCGTCTTCAAATCCAACGACGACGTACACTTAAACACCACATATGAACTTCATCTGCCTGCCTCAGTAATTAAGCTGTAAACATTTTTTTTTTCCATCTTGAGCACTTGCACAATTGTAGTCACATATTTATAGACATTTACATATTTATCTACACTCAATATTTCTACAAAGCATAGAAAAAATAAATTCCATTACATTTATAGTTACATTATTACAGTATGTATATTAGTTGATGACAGAGCGAGGGTTTGACCCCTTGAGGCACAAAACCTCGGTCCCCTTTTTACATGCTGTGGGACTGAGAGCCGTGACTGCAGCGTGATATGGCAGAAAGGAGATGCAGTACAACAACAATAACAACTGCTGACATGCAGCCTTCATCTGCTGTAAGAGGCAGGTCTACCCATCCCATATTTCATGGTTTTTAGGAGTCGAGTAAGCATTTATGGGTTCTGTCTCCGTGAATTACTTGCTCCTTGCGGAAATTCATCGATCGGTCATGACACGACAGAGCCCGATTCTATTAAAACGGATTCTACGAGGCAGCTCAGGTCTGATTTAATAAGTGGGCTCACTAAAGCAGGGTGGTGGAGGTGGGGGTTTACAGAAGAAATGTGGATTTAGAAAACACCAACCCTCTATTAGAAGGCCTTAAGATTAATCTAAATGAACAGAACCCAATTTTAGCTGTCAATGAAATCAGAAGACATATATAACAAATAAATGCAGAGCAGTGACCCAAAGTAATGCTAACCTATGTGAGGCACATGTTAAGTTTGAGGGAGTGGTCTTGCTGCTTGACTTGGAAAGCTCTAAGATGTACATGTCACTTCTGAAGATGCATGAGACAAACTAACTCAATTCCAATTGATCAGGCTCCACAGTGCAGCAGCAGCAGTTCTTTTCCTGCAGTGTCTTAGACCCAAAACCACTCGTATTCAACATAAGTCACACAAAATACACACAGAAATACAGGACAAATTAAAGGAAAATAAACATAAAGTGTCTTAGTATGGGGTTGACCCACCATGTTTTGATGATGTTGGCCCAAAATAAGCAAAATGCAGACTTTCCACGCATGTTATCGCAGTCTAATAGGTGTACAAAGTTGGGTTGAAATCTGGTGACTGAAGGCCACAGAGTTTTCACATCATTTTCATAGTCATCAGACCATTCAGCGGGTCCTCATGCTTTATGGATGGGGGCATTGTTATCCTGGAGGAGACCACTCCCATCAAGATTTGTCTTAAATTTACCACCCATCTGTATCTTACAACAGGCTTTGTGCTCCCACTTTAAAAAAAAAAAAAAATAATAATAATACTTGAAATTTTCCTAATGTAAAATTACTCTGAACAATTTGTGATGATACAAAAGGAAAAGGTGCGATAGTGGTAATAGACACAATTTGATGGAACAATAGAGAAAGGAAAGCACTACAGCAAACATTAATGTCTCAGGCAAAAAAAAGTGATAGAAAATACAGAGATACAAGCGGCATTTGGCAAAAAAACAAAACAAAACCCACAACCAAAACAAATGTTCTTGCACCAAAACAGGGTTAAAAACTCTGGGGGAGATTGCAGCCACCGTCAGTTTACTTTGAATAATAGATGCCTTGTATGTTTTATTTATTCACCTCTCCTATCCTGTGTCGGCCTGGTCTGGTTTCTAATTCTGAAAAGGAGGGCAGCTTGGCGGGAACGGAGGCAAGACCAGGTACGGCTTCATTTTAAGGTGGCAGAAAGAAAATTGGAAGGCAGCAGTATTTTCACACCACGACGGCTCTGTGGCCACACATGCGCAGTTTGAATGAGACGGCAGACTCCTGCAGGTCACATGTTGCAGGCCGGTCCTTGTGTTTCCCACCTGCTGTGATATTGTCTCATCCTCGCTCAGTGAGCAGGTGTCTGAAAATGAAAGGGTGTGGCTTCAATGGGAGTGAATCCATGAAACTGGAAATGGTGATAGCCAGGGCATCCGGGAAAGACAAAGCACAGAAAGCAGGAAGGGTTTAATTAAAAACTCGAGTGGATCCAGTTAGAAATGAAAACTATCACTTGTGGCTGCTGGAAAGAGGCTTTTAGCGCCTGTGAGCTCCGTGCAGATGCTCCTGGAGGGTCAGACGGCCGGGTTACAAAGACTGTTTGAGCCAAGTCTTGTGTAAAATGAACATTTCAGAGAATAACCAGCACAAATGTTTCTGTAATTTGACTCTCAGTGGCGGCTTCTGCTCGTGTGCATTGTTCTTTGTTTTCGTCCTGCCTCCTTTGTGTTCTGAAAATAACACATCGATACCATCTGCTGTTGAAAAGGAATGTGTTTCATCAGTTATGATGCCACGGTCTCCTCTGTCTTCTATTGATTTCAGGCTGGCCAGTGCCCTGCCTTAAGTAGCTCAGTTGTTGCTTCTCTCAGCCTTAGGACAATTATAGAGAATAAATAATATTTTCTGTGACTTGCAGAGATAAGGGCTCATTTTTAATCCGTTTTGACTTCCTCCATAGATGTGCCCCTTAAGGTGGTTGTTGGTTTTGTGTGAATTGTACCTTAGTGTATGATTTTCATCTCTTCAAATCACTAAACAAAGCCTGCAGTGGTGAAGCTGGAGGAGGCTGAAGTGAGAGGCTCAGGAGAGTAAAATTGCCAGGCTGCTCTCACCTTTGGGACAAGAGGGCTCGAGGCTTTGAAGAAGTTCAACAGCAGCGCAGGGATGAAAATATTAGAAAGGTAGGCAGGCTGAAAAATATCAGACATATGGAGCACAGTGCCTTCTGGAGCGATTCTTCTGAAGACCATGGGGTACTGATCTTCAAAAGCATGAATATTTTTCCAATAGATTTATAATTATATGTATTGGTAAATCAAAATGAAAATCAATTCGCTAATTTACTTGTTCTTAAAAAAAAGGCATATTATTATTCAGCAATGGCAAAGGTACAGCTTCTAGATTGGCAAAATAATCAGAGCACTCAAAAACCTCCAGCTACTGAAGCCAGGAGTTAATCTAAAACCATTCCCTTCACTTTGATGTTCTCTAAGCCCACCTTGGGGTCCTCCCTTCAGAGAGTGAGTTATGCTGTCTTGGAGAATGATGCTTTCTATCCACGTGAAGTAAGTCAGTGTTGTTCATCCTTGGCTAGGAGAGTTTACAGCAGAGTATGACGTAGATTATGATGAGGCTAAAAAGCAGCAGCAGCTCCGAAAATGTCATTGTTTAATGAAAATGTAGCAAAATTGAGTCGAGTGGAATTTGTTCAAGTCTCCAGTGACTCAAATTTGACTTTCTGGCACATTATTTCACTTTGTCAAACCCCAACGCAAAATTATTTACTATTGTTTACTACTAAAAGGCAGCAAAACAAGTGTGGCTTATAATATTTAACTCTAAGTCCCTTTCAGTGGACTTCATTGGAGGCTAAAAGCCTTCCTGATCCTGAAATGAGGAGGCCTCTTGAATGAGTCATCAAATGTCTTCAACACAGCGATTCCAGTTAACCTTTGACTGACTACAGGAAGATGTTCTCGGTTACTGAACCAGAGCTGTAGGTCCTCCTGCTGTCAGTGCTGTCGGAGGCAGCTGCCACTGCTGTTCCTCCATGTCTGCTGCAGCTGCTGGAGGTGCTGAAAGGCTCTCTGGGTGATGTTAAGAGCTGGGTGGACCTTCCTAAGACTGGGCTCACCGATCAGAGACAGGCCACAGAGACCTAAGTAGGCATGAAGAGGGTCTGGCAGACATATAGGGAGGGTGAGGAGGAGGGATTGTGACAGAAAAAGGAGTGAAACAAAGAAAAACTAGGTCACGGATGGTCACAAGTATCACAGCAAAGCATGCACATGACAGGTCTGTGGACTTCAGCAGAGCATCCCAACGGTCACCTCACTACTAAAAACTGGACTAATTAAACAATAACCTACTTTCAAACAGAAAACAAGATGATTTTTATTGTACTGTCCCTTTAAGAACATATAAATAATGCACCTAGGTTAGCCTCATGGCTACTCTTCTCCCCTGGGACCAGAGTGAAAGCTGCTAAGGCTACTAAATGGAAGAGTGATTGAATTATAATGAAATGACAGATGATTGAACACAAGCATCAGCATGAATCAAAGCACCATTAGCTGCATCCATCAGGATTCAAGGTCTCAAAGTCAAGATTGTCGAGAAGAACTGTTTGGATATGTCAATTACAGGGCTGTAACTAGTGATCAATCAACATATCTGTTATTTTGGATTATAATGTGAACATTTGGGCCTTTAAACCCACTTCTTAGTGATCTATTGTTGGAAGGACCCTGCTTTATTTTGTTCTATTATGGTACCGTCCTATCTTCTAACACTGCGTCCTGAACAGCAGCGACTACGCATGACAACAGTGTTCAAGTCCAATGCTATCTGTACCCACACTCCACTGCCGTCCCTTTTCATTTCCTAAAGCTGTCTTTTGTTTCGTAATATTTACAATCTTTTGTCAGTAGAGCATCTGTTTTCCTTCATTGTGTCTTCCACCCTATCTTCCCTGCCTTGTTCCTGTAACGTGAGGAGCTCGATCTCCTGTGTCCTCGGGCTACCTATGAACAAACGCCTCATCAATTACACATACAAGGGCGAGCAAGAAGAACACACAGAACACATGCGCACACAAGCATGTGCGCCATTGAAGTTTAGGGTTACAAGAGCTTTTCCATTGATCAAGTAAAACTGGCAACCACAACTCCACCCTGACCTCCCTGCACCTGTGGAGGGCAGGGTAGAAACTAGTCCACAGAAAGAGGCCGAAACACTGAAACTGCATAATTCTGCCATCATTTATCCTTGAGGTGAGAACTTTGAAGCTGTTGAAAATATCTCCACCACACGGTCAATTAAATATGCCATTAAATCCCACTCACCCATATTGCCCTACAGCAGAATTAAATGGTTACTGTTACATTCATCTACAACAGTGGTTTATAGACTCTTTGAGCCCAAGGCACACGTGACTTCACTCATTTCCACACAGCCAGGGGTTTGCTGTTTTTAGTGGGAGTTTTAGTGTCTGAAATTACATTTTTGGGTTTGGCTTTAATTTCTTTACTGGCTAAAATAAATGTGTATTAGGTAAGATTAGTTTGATTACTTATAGATATCACAAACAATTCTACAAGAAAAAAGAAGAAAGAAAACTAAAGTCCTTTATGACATACCACAGAACATGCCCACCAGAGCACACATTCACATTTTTACATGCTGTAGTACTGTTTTGTGGAGCATTTTAATTTGATACAATCTAATATCCCAATTTAAAATGTTTTACAATAAGTCGATACTAATAAAATAAACTAAGAATTGCAATAAAGCACAAGAAAATTTTAATCTTTCGACAAATTCTTTCCTAAATACAGAAATGTCAAATCTGTCAAACAATCTAACCATATCATCATTCTGTAATTACCCTGTCATCAGTGTCTTCTGGTCATTTAATGTTTCCACAATCCTATTACATGTTACTGAAGTGGTGACCTTAGAAAGTTGATTAATTTACCTGGATGGCTGTCCGGCCACTTGGCAAAGCCACCAACCAGTCGATCCTGTGTGGACAGGATGAAGCTCCTGTTCCTGTCGAAGTTTGTATACTGGAACACGTCTAATAGCTGGACAGGACAGCCAACACAGCACATCACAGATGAGGAAGAAGAATGGCAGAATGACATTAAAAGAGTAATAACAAACAGGGAGTTTGATTTCAAAGTTTGGGTTACTACTAAACACAGGATTTTCTCAGTATATAGTACTGTGTAAAAGTCTTGATCCAACATTAGGCTCATCGTTTTAGTAAAGTTATAAAGACCACATATATGTATTTCTCAGTATCTGTATTAATCTGGGCATATGTGAAGTGTGTACAGCAGTAAAAACAAAATTTTCCGGGAATAAACAGCTTCTATAAACCACAGTGGTAGTATTTAGTGTGACCTCCCTTTGGACTTAACATGTCTTTAACCCTTTTGTTTAGACAATATGAGATTTATTGCATTAATTTTCTGATGTTTTAAACCAAGTTTCATTCAACACATGTCAGATGGTTCTGATTATTTGTGCTGCTTCTTGTCATGGGGTCAGAGGTCAGACTAAACAGTGACTTTAAAACCCATTTAGCTCAGCTTTTCGTCTGTCTTTTAAGGCTGTACACACATTCCCTGTATTTCCTTATTGTATCGGTAGAAAAGAGTGTGAGAAATAAATATACATGCTCATTTCAACTCTGCAAAAACAACAAAGCTAAAAGTGGCTTAAGACTTTTGCACAAGCTTGTATATCCACATGCACAGACCATCAACTACACACATACGTGGCCTGAATGTTTGTCTTGCTGCCCATTTGCCTGTCTTACTAATACTCTGAGTGTGTCTTTGTACCTCTGGCACAGCACTGACCCAAAATTTCACAGTTATCTTGTATTGTGTTAATTTGTGTGCGTGTCTGTATCCCTGACTTACTCATCACCGTCTAAAGCTTAGCTTACAGATTTCCTTTCGTGTGTGCATGTATATACCTCTGGCACAGTTATGACCCACATGTTCAAAGGGTTTCTGCGTTGTGCATTTGTGTACGGAGGAGATTAATTCAGGGCAACAACCATTGCATGTCTCCGGATAAACAACGTAACTGACTCTATAGACACTACATGTCAAAATGGTGCGAATGTGCATGACAAAGATAATGAAATGCAGTTAACGTGTATGTACATGCAGGTGTGTTAGACACACTCTTTACCTCTAATGTGGCTCCCACCCAAAAGGAATAGCATGTGTCTACAGGTTTATTGGGGCGTCCGTGGAATCCACTCTGCTGCCTCATGATGCACCAGCGCCTGATCCGGTCCAGCTCCTTCTGACTCAGGGCCTCTTCTAGTCGCCCCATCAGGCACAGGGACGCAATGGCACAGTACGTCCACCCACCTGGACACACACACAGAGGACAAAGCATGAGACACATAAAGCACATAAAATGAAATGATGAAAATATTTGGAAAATAGTTTCAGCAGTTCACCATGACATGTTCTGATGACTTACAACCAAGAAATTACAGGGAAAAACAGTAAAAGTAGAGGTGCTCCTGCCTCTGGGCTCTTTTACTGCAAACAACCTGTTGGTATGCTGCTACTAAGACGTCTCCTTGAGATCTATCACAGCGTACAGCTTCATTACATGTGTCTTTCTGAAGAAAACATGCATTATGAATTCTTTACAAGCTTAAAACTTTACCAAGTCTTATTTAATAATGTTTTCAGCAACAGAGAGGCTTCAGTTCCTCCATTTGAGGGTCTTCACAAGTAGCCTCATATAGACAGGAGTGTTTATTGCCACATGTGGGCTGTTATCAGTGCAGCCACAAGCACCAGCTATCCATCACTTTCTACAACACAACTGTCAACTGCTATTCCTATCACGCCGCCTTTTACTCCTCTCTACATATTATTGCCACTGCAAGCTTCTTATCTGTGCTTATATGTTCACACGCGAGGCAGAGAAACAAAGAAAGCAAGGTGTGTGTGGGGGGGGTCAGGGGTGTAAATCTGTTGATACCCTCCTTCTAAACAACCGTGCTGAGCTTGGTATGCGATAAAGGCACAGTACTCTGAATTTAATGTTAGGATAATCATATGCTGTATAATGAAATGAATGGGGGGAAAAAGTCAACTGAGGAAACGGCACATTTTATCATGCCCGCAATGATTTATTCACATCCCCTGGAAACAGCAACTTTGAGATTTTCGATTTTGTTTGAAGAAAAAAAGGCCTTATAAGGACAATAACATAACAGAGGTGACACTGTTGAAACAACTGTAAATCACACAGAGAAGCTCATTTCTTATTTAAAGGAATGATATTTTGCTTTTTAAAAAAAAAATGGAATTATGTATTTTAAAACATTTCCCTGTGGCCTACATAAACTTTAAATGCAATACTTGGGTCTGAATTCTCATTAATTCAACTCCACAGGTCCATCTCCGACCCTTGACCTTATATGTGCAAATGTCATGACGCAACTAGTTATAGACGTAACAAATTAAGCAGGAATAAAACAGGTTGTAGAAATCCACTTGATTTTTGCCAAAATTAATATAAAGATAGCTTTGCAGCACCTGGAGGGTCAAATTCAAACTTTAAGAACTATTAGGGTCCAAATGCACAAACAAATGTACCAAAGGCTAAAGGGGTCATATTTTTGCTAAACCCACTTTTATTAAAGTAATTCTCATTAAGTGTTTAGACCCATTTATAACATGCTGTGTGGGAGGTCTGAACCTAAACAAACACACTTCAGGGGTGGATGGGTAATGAGCAGCTACTATACATCTCTACTGAGGTGTAATCAGCTTTCAGACAGAGTTGGCTGCCTTGCACAACTGAACTAACTTGAAATAAAGCTTGTAATCATAAAAGCTGGATTTATGACAAGGAAGGAAACAACCATGATGCTCCAGAGCTCCCTTGTTATGTCTGTGTACCGGTACATTTAATTTGCGCTTTTGCAGCGTGCTGCATACAGTTTACAGGAAATACTACTGCTGCCATTTCAGGAAGGTGACTCTGGAGATGCTCTAAGCAGTGCTTTGAAATCTTGTGTGTGTGGATGAGTAGGATGGGGGCTTTTGTGTCTGAATAACAGGGTTTAATTTGAGCAGAGGAGGGATTAATGAGGACAATGTATCTACAGAGATGGATTTTAATGGCTAATCCTTTAAACCAGTTACTCCCATCAGCCACTTTCATACCCTATGCTACAATGCTTCTAACACACCCATATACATTTGACCCCAGATGAACCTTAACGCATAAAAATCCAAACAATACTCTCATAAAATGCTTTAAATATCACATGTAGAATACTTAAATAGGAATTTAAGGTGGTGATACTGACCGTGTGACTCCCGACCAGCTCCTTGGCCAAACCCGTTGTCGTATGACTACAAGAGAAGGAAGAAGATTATTAATTAGACAAAATATGTAATCCAACAGGAAAGATAATCTTAATGTGAACAATGAGCTGCTTAAATGGGATGTTTCACTTACTGGTGATGTTGTGAATGAGTACATCATCACTTAACGGGGAAAATTACCGATTTTTTTTTCTAAATTTAACCTTTTGTTTACATGACATTTGTGCAAATTTCATAGAAAATATGTATTATATGTTAATGAATGACAGGGTTATATCTTTACAACCACTATTTCTAAGTGTTTTTCTGTATAAACTGTCTTTTTTACAATAGCTGCACAGGCAACTTGCATTATCATTATTATTTTGTTATGTACTGTGATTTTCAGCTGTTCATGTGGATGTATGCTTTTTCAAGTGACATAAAAAAATTAAAAAAAAAATTTCTACATAGATAAACACTTGCCTGAGGTCAATCCTTTAAACCTAGAGCTACTAATTTCAATAAAATTCAATACAAACTAACAATTACCATTTTATTGTAAGCAGTAATTCCAATATACATTTACCAGCTCAACAATAGAGTGGAGTCATTTGTGACTGACACTTTTTCACCCTCTTCTTGGGTATCTGTTCTTATATGATAACAATATACTTGGTAAAAGGATATGTGGCCCCATCCAAATGTGAAACTGTGTGGCTGTTAAACCTGTCTACTGTTTCAGGTTCTCTGACTCAAAACCATCCTTCATCTGGTGTGTTTTCTGTCAACTCAGAGTATAATCTCAACCATCTTTCTTGCTTTACCAAAGGCCTTTTAGATTTTACCCATGCGAGGTCAGTGGATAAATGGGATGGATTTAGTCATGATTTACACACATCTGTTAATTAACTAACAGATTTTTCCCTCCCTGATATGGGTGTGGGCGTAATTTTGTCAGACAGAGACAGAGTGAATACAGCATACACACCCATGTGCACAATAAAGAAGCTCTGTAATGAAATACTGTTGTGTTAAATGTCACACTAAAAATAAGCTCCGTTTAAAAAGCGAATGGGTGTCTGTGTTGGCTCTAGGGACTCAATTTGTAAAAAAGACAGATGGGTAACATCAAGATAATACTTCACCTCAGACTATTTATGTAATAAACATATATGTCAAATCGGATCAAGAAACAAACAGCAAGAGGAGAATGAATGTTGAACTTAGCATCAACAACATAACATAAAAACAATAGAAACATTATTTTCCCCCATTTGGATGAAAAGCAGCAGCAGCTTTAAGACTTTGTTACACTGCAGATATTTTTTAATAAATTAAGTACTTCTAGGCAGAGAGCCATATTATGTGGATGGGTGGCCTCTTCTCCTCATTCTGCATTGGTGCCAACAGTGATTGTGCACTCAGGAACCATCGTGGTGGCCTTGGATTTATCGTAATCCTACTGTATTCACATCAAACACTTGAGTTTCTTACCACTGTTTAAAGCTACAGGAGGTAAAAATCAAGGGGAAGAAACATGTCAGATTCTGAAAACACAAGCCACATTTCCGGATTTCCATGTTGAGATGTGGATTAGAGCAGAATAATCACATCCATCTCACTTCTTACAGAATCTGATCAGCAATTGGTAATTACACCTGTCAATCATGTAATGAAACCTCTGAACTGTCTGAACACACCAGAGATGAGAAAAAAGCACACATCATAGATTTTGTACATCCCAAAAATAAAAGTAGTGAGGAAATGCAGAAGTTTCATGTCCTCTCCGATCATTTAAATTACAATATACTCAAGATTAATGATGGAATTTTGACCCAACGATGTTTAAAGATTATCAGGTACTGCAGCTTATACTTATACTACAGCTTATACTTCATTAAAGGAATTTAAAGTCCACTAACCAAACTTCCTCTAATGTAGTCGATGGCTTTCTGGATGTCCATTCCTGACCAGTCATCCAGCATGTAACAGATGCTAGCTGCACAGTAGATAAAGCGTATGTCATTTTCACTTCCCTCTGGTACTGCATAGAAACTGGAAGTAGAAAAACACACAGAAACTATTAAGAATAGAGTTACAGAAATAAGGTCAATGTTTAGATTTGTAATATGCAATGTCAAATCCATTCAAACAGCCTATCAGCTCAAACTGTGTCATCTTTCGCATATCTGAGTGAAGTCAGAGTTATCTATGGTATGATATACAAAGTGTGTGTGCACCTGAGTCCTCATGTAGGACCCAACCTGGGTTAATGTCAATCCACATTAAGTCTGCTAGTCTTCACAGGACCTCAGGTGCATCTGACTCACAGTAAAAGTGTCAGTGTAAATCAGAGTGGTAAGTGCACATGGTGTGTGTTTTCTGACCTGCCGTCCTCTAGCTGCAGTGCTCTGAGACCAGCTAGACAGGCCTGCTTATTTACTCGGCTCAGGTCGTCTCCCAGTATCAGCAGTGAGCACAGCCCAGTGTAGGTCATGGCCACATGGCCACTGTCATATGGATGGAGCACCCCTGGACCCTGAACAACATATTAACATTTAAAAAGATTCATTCTTTTGTGGTAGAAACAGCCAAAAAGTTAAGTCAGAACTCATTTTTCATAGTATTGTTTAGAATTTAGTATTTTAGCACTACATACTAATGCTAAATTTTCACAATTACAGGATAAACTGTTCACAATTAGCCATCTGCAAACAAATAGCATAGATGGAAAAACAGATGAACATTTTAATTACAAGACAGGGAAATCTACTGTGTTTTAACACAGGACTCCTTATTGGCATAGATGCAGTACCTTTGTTGTGTAAGGAATTCCAATATGTGATGATCCTCGAAACCCACAGCGACTTAGGTTTGATTCTGAAATGGATTAGAACAGGGTAAAGACTTCAGCAATTAGGTTGTAACTGCTGAGCAACTGAAAATCTAATGCAAATGCTACAAAATACTACTCTATCAGTTTTTACTACAACTGTTCACTGTGTGATATCAGGAGCCAGATTTTACTGAGTCTGCACTGACCTTCAGGCCGATGCTGCAAAGAGAGCTGCTACATGACCTACTAGTGTCATAAATTAGTCTACTGCTGCCACCTAGTGCCAATGAAAACCATGCAACACATGCCAAACCCATATAAATGAAGTATGATCATCCGAGAAAAAGAACATCATAATAAACTACCAATTTACGTAAGTAAACCACTTCACTAGATCAATGTTCTACATCAAACTGTAAAAGGATTACACTTTTCTTAAACTTAATTCCCAATATGGTACCACGTGGTCTTATTCTTCTATACTTTGGCTTCAAAAATGTTGGAAATCTGACTCAGTATTGCAGTATTAAAAACCAATTTGTACTCAACAATTTATGATCTATAGATTACTTTTAAAGGATCAAGGCCCAAGGAACACAGCATTGATACTAATGTGAGTAAAGTAATGAAGGAATTTGCTAATGAAGTTAATCTG
The DNA here is from genome assembly GCA_029814465.1 of Ostorhinchus cyanosoma. Lineage (NCBI taxonomy): Eukaryota > Metazoa > Chordata > Actinopteri > Kurtiformes > Apogonidae > Ostorhinchus > Ostorhinchus cyanosoma. Next base: position 27,744,698 of record JAPTYQ010000030.1, on the reverse strand, counting down.
TGTCTGTTTTAGCCGTTCCTCTACTCTAATATAGGGGTGCAAAGATATTCTGTCCAACATTTGTATCCGTTAATAATAGCCTTTCTGACTCACATCTATCAACTACATATGGACAAGGAAAGATGACGTTTCACTCATGGCAGTCACTTATGTTTATCTTTATTTTTCTATAGTATGTAGTGCCCATCACAAGTATTCACCCCCTTGGATGTGTTGTCCTTTTATTGCTTTCATAAATCAATCAGTCAATAAAATTTGGCCTTTTTCATACAAAAATGAATTGGAAAAACTCTTTAATGTCAAAGTGAAAACAGATTTCTACAAAGTAATGTCAAAAAAACAAATAATAAAAAAATAATGATTTGTATAATTATTCACCCCCTTCAAGATAGTATTTAGTAGATGCACCTTGTGCTGCAATCAGAGCACTGAGTCTGTGTGGATAAGGTTCAATCACTCTTGCATATTTACGCACTGCAATTTTGCTCCATTCTTCCTTGCAAAACTGCTCAAGCTGTCAGGTTGCGCGGGTATTAGGCATGAACAGCCCTTTTCAAGTCCAGCCACAAATTCTCTACAGGATTGAGGTCTGGACTTTGACTTGGCCACTCCAGAACATTTACCTGGTTCTTTTTAAACCATTCCTGTGTATCTTTTGCAGTATGCTTCAAATCATTGCCTTGTTGGAAAATAAATCTTCTCCCAAGCCGCAGTTGTCCTGTAGACTGAATAAGATTGTCCCCCAGGATTGCAGTGTGTTTTGCAGCATTTATTCAGCCCTCTACCTTTATAAGCCTTCCTGGGCCGGCTGCTGAGAAACATCCCCATGCATGATGCTGCCACTGCCATGCTTCACAGTGGTGAATGGTGTGTTCTTGGTGATATGCAGCGTTTGGTTTCTGCCAAACATAATGTCTTGTTTAATAGCCAAAAAGCTCAATTTTGGTCTCATCAGCCCAAACAGCCTTCCTCCACTTGACCGTGGAGTCTTCCACATGCCTTTTGGCAAACTCTAGTCAAGATCTAATCTAAATTTTACTCTACAGTGGCTTTCTCATTGCCACTCTACAATAAAGCTTTGAGTGGTGAAGAACCCATGAAGCAGTTTCTATATGCAGTCTCTCCCATCTCAGCAGCTAAAGCTTGTAACTCTTTCCGAGTAGTCATAAGGGTCTTGGTGGCTTCTTTCACTAGTCTCCTACTTGCACGTTCACTCAGTTTATGAGAATGGCCTTTTTTTGTATCCATCCCCTGACTTGTACTTTGCAATAACCCTTTCCTGGAGTTGCTTGGAGTGTTCTTCTGTCTTCATGGTGTAGACTAATGGTAGCCAAGAATACTGATCAACCATATTTTTTGTTTCGTTGACATTATTTTGTAGAAATTTGTTTTCACTTTGACATTAAAGAGTTTTTTCCAATAAATGTTTGTGTGAAAAATGCCAAATTTTATTGACCATGATTGATTTATGAAAGCAATGAAAGGGTAAAGCATCCAAGGGGGTGAATACTTATGACAGGCACTGTATATAGTTGTTTATTTACAGATGATTTCTTTGTTTCCTTGATATAAAAAAGGAAATAACAAATAAAAGCAAACTATACAAGCAAGAAAAAATAACAATTGAGCCCATAATGCATAAACCCACAATCAGTGCATTCCTGTTCTCAACAGTATAATCACTGGGATGTTATGGTGTACAACAACAGTTTTGGAAATTACAATCAAAACTAAAAATCCAATTTAGGAAGACAACGCATAAATGACATTTTGTTTAACATCCACAGCTTGGATGGACATCAGCATTATGCCATCACCAACTGTTAGAAGGCTCATCAGATTCACAAAAAATGTACTTCCACAGTGGTATCACACAAGAACTCTGCCTGTGTTAAAACAGATGGTATCAGCAAAAAAGTGATCCAATCAAGCATCCCTATCCCTACACGATTTCTGTTGATCCTTAATAATTAACTGGGCATCTAGACAGATGGTACAGAGTGGCTTATTAGAGACAGGGAAAGAAAACATCATTAAATATTTACATCCAACTTTCTCTGATGAACAGAGGTACTTCTAGAACAGGTTTGAAGGCAGAAGGAGGTCAGTGTATGTTTTGACAGCAGGAAAATGCAAAATCTAACAGATGCTTTCCTTAAATCTCTTAAAATGATCAAACCATACACCACTGTCATATATCTTTATTTAATTTGTGTATTCTTGCATTCTTAATCACACCGTTAAAACCACTTAAGTGCTCTGCAGGTTGTGAACGTACTGAACCAGCCTGTAAAAGGAAAGGTGAAACATCCTTCTTACTGTCAAATATAGTTGTGTTTCTGTCACTCTTCTGAGTCACTATTCTGTCAATAAATATTTCTCTTCCATCAAACTTGTAGAAAACCCTCCGTGGTTCAACAAAGATAAAGCCCAGTTTTGACAAGAATAAAAAATCATGTGTGCATGCAGCAGATGTGCTTTAAATTGTTCAATATTGAACAATTCAATTTTTGACAAAATTCCAAAAACCTCTGATTTAAAGTTGGTACATCAGAGGTGAGTATGCTACATACAGCTTGTGTAACTTTTGTGGACAAATTGAAATATCTTTTGATATTTCCTGTATAATTGCAAGGAGTTCTTGCATTATTGAGCCCAATGTTAGAAACGACCTTTTAGATATATTTTAGTGTTATCCATTTTCCCAGAGTTGAATATTTGGCAGACTTACGGTCCTCTGTGGGTAGAACCTGTAGTGAATAAATCCACTCAATCATCATGTTCCTATCGATCATATCCAGGGCGTCAAGCACATCCAGACCAGAAAGGGCAAAAAATATAATGGTCAACCTGGACAGAAGACGAACATCTTAGTTTAGTTTCACTTTTAATACAGAGCAGTTGCATACATAGATCACAATGTAATGAAGGCACGATCAGAGATCTGCACAGAGGTAATGTACTGTACATTACACTAAGCTAACGCTGAAAGGTGAAAGTGTTTGTCAAGTTGACATAAACAACATAGTTATTACCTAGTTCAACCTCTGAAGGTTAATTGAAAATGCGTCTAAACCCTAGCTAATATCTATTTAAGTGTACAATTAATCAAACTGTGCGCCGTGTACTACTATACAGATTATTTCCTGTTTTACTAGCCTGTCAGAACTTCACTAGCTACAGTTAGCTTGCATGCTAAACAAAGTAGCACGAGCCTCCATTCAAAGAGACTGGCAGCTACAGCTAGCTAGGATGCTCGTGAAATTCTTCAAGGAAACAGGCAAACTCGAGCACCAGTTTTATTTTCAGTCAACGTACCTGGTTGTTTCCAGAGAGGCGTATCTTTCGGGTAATACTTGAAGCGTTCTCTGAAAGAATCGTACATGTCTATCTCTTAAAAAGTCTATTTGCTCAAATTCTTCAAACTGGCTTTCTTCTTCCGCCATCTTTGCATCCGCACCTATGAGGAATCTTTTCCGGTACGTTCGGTTTTTTTTCCAAAATAAAAGCACAAATTACATATTTCTGCACAGAAGTGAGCTCAGATTTGTGATATCCACTTAACTGTTCACTCTTTTAGCCACCGTGGCTTAAATATATAAAGATACATTTTAAAAAATAAATAAACCAAAAAAATTACAGTTCACCATTATTATCAAAAAGTGATGAAGTTGTCAATAGTTTATTGACAGACAGACATTAGTGAACAGGACACCCCATATGAAGGCACATTTACATATAAATATACATATGAAGGCACAAAATGGTTCATCTACATTTATCACCCATAATATTACGATCACTGACTGGAATAGTGTTAATGATATTATTTCACTATACCAGCACTTTTCACTGGGTTGGATATATTTAGTTCTTGAAGCTGATGTGTTGGAAGCAGCAAAAATGACCAATGTCAGGAAATGAATGACTTTGAGGAGGACCATATTGATGTGATGACTGGGGCAGAGCAACTCCACAACTGCAGGTCTTGTTGGGTGTTCCTAGTCTTCAGTGGTTAGTACCGACCAAAAATGGACTAAGGAAGGACATCCCAATTTTAGGCCAATTAAGCACCAGTGAGAGGTGTTGGACAAATCGATCCGATTCATGGAGGCCCAACCTCTCAATATCCAGGACTTCAGCATCTGCTGATAATGTCTTGGTCCAAATACCACAGCACACCTTCAGAGGTCTGGTGGAGTCTGGGCCTCTGGTCAGAGCTGCTTTTGAGGAGAAAGTGGAATGTCGACAATATCAGAGAGGTGGTAATAATGTTCTGATCCCACAGAAACTCAACTGGTTGAGATCCTGTTGCTATTCTTTAGATCACTTTTGGTACTAACCACTTGAAATCCACTGGGAATCAACAAGAAGATCTGGAGATCTGACTTACTAGTTTAACCATTATACTTTCTCTCTTGTCCAAGTTGTTCAGATCCATAGTCTTGCCCAATTTGCTGTTTCTAACACATAAACTTCAAGGTCTAAAAGTTCACTTGCTGCCTAATAAATCCCACACAAACAGGACAGGTCCCATTGTAATCAGATAACCAACAATAATACCACTTTTCCTGTCAGTAGTCAGAATGTTGTGACTGTTTGGTGTAGGTCACTTTGTGAATATACATCAGGGTCAGGAGTAGTGGTTGGCTTCATCACAGGCCTTGTCTCCAAGAGGGAACCGCTCTGCAACAAAACAACAAAGTTTCTAAGGAGAGAAATTATAGTTTCAGGTTTAGTACACCCCCAAAGAAAATATTCTCATGTTTTAATTGGACAAAATTGACAAACTCCTGTCTTGTTTTTAAGTGATTCAAAAATGAGTCATCTGTTTCTACATGAAAACATGCATTACAGAAAAAGACCTGTGAAACATCTGGAGCACAGGTCCTCCTCCTGAGGGTCCAATGTGCTTCATTCGCTCCTCCCATCCCTTGGTGGGCCGGGTGAGCCTGGAGGGGTCTCTGTTGACTTGACCATCCACCTGCATGAGAAGAATATGAGTTTTAGAACATGCAGTGCATTATTTGAGTCATACAGTAAAAAAAACTCCTTAATTACTTTAATTATTTGGGGGATATTTCTTGCTTTTTTTCCCATTCAATCCTCACCTTCTCCCTCAACTTTGCAGCAATTCTCTTCTGTCTTTCTTCTTCCTGTTTGCTCCTCAGCTGTTTCTCCTGAAGCTTAGCCTCCACTTTATGAAGGTCCTGCCAAAAGGAAAGGAAATCAGTTGTATTATTTTATCTCTAAATGAGCTTTTTTGTTAACTGTACAGTATAGAAATATATTCAAATGATCTTTATTCTTAGATTGCTTAAGAAGCACCCTTTCATTGAAGTGCTTGATGCCCTTTGTAGCCTCCTTCCTCCTTTCCTCCATCTCTCGCAGCTCTTCTTCTTTTCTCCTCCTCTGCTGTTCCTCCTCTTCCTCTCTTTTCAGACGAAGCTGCTCCTCAATGATCAGTTTTACTTCCAGCTGACGACGACGCTCTTCCTGGTAGACCAAAACAGTTTTTTGTTGATAGTTTTAACCAACTGTGCATTAGGTTTTGATTTTCACACTTTATGAACTAAGCAGTAAACTTAAGAAGAAAATATCATACAATAGTAATTTGCAGTAAAATTCCATCTTTTTTTCACAGTGTTTGATTGACCTTTTCCTGCCTTCGTTTTTGTATTTCATCAGCCAGTCTCTGCTCCTCTTCCTGTTCCTCTTTCTTCCTTTTTTCTTTTTTCCACTCCTCCAGTCGCCATGCTGCCTCCTTCCTCTCCTCTTCAATCCTGAAATAGAAAAAAAGATCAAACAGACTTTCAAAGTAAATAACCATCACTTCATGAAACACTTAACAATAGATTTGTTAGATGTTATGCAGTGCCACAGATTTGGCCCAGTCAGTGACCTTAAGTATTTTCTGCTCCATCTTCTCTGTTTAGTTTTATTCTATTTCCTTATATCTTTCATTCACCTGTGCTTCTGAGTTTGGATTTTGACCTCTTTTTCCCTCCTCTCTGCCTCCTCTGCCGCCTCCAGACTCTGTATCCTGCCCTGGCGTTGCTGCTGTTTACTAGCCTTCCAACGCTGGATAGCCTAAGCGTGCAAAACAGAAATAAAGATGAAAACCTCACAATATGGTACAAGCTCAAGCAGGGTTATTATTTTTACACTTGTCTACCTCTCTCTTCCTGTCCTGTAGGTGGATCAGTTCCTGATGCCAGTCCTCATGCTGCTCTATCTCCTCCAGAGTTTTACCAGGCAGATACAGTTTGGCCTCTGCTCTGTAGGATGGCTGCCCACGGTGCTTTGTCCAAACCTGTAAAGTAAACAGGTTTGAGTGAGTTTCACTGCCCCAATTTCTTGAACACATTTAATTTCAGTACAATCTCAGCAACGATACCTTGAGGAATGCTTGGTGGTCATATTGGTCCCAACCTCCATAAGGTCCTCCTGTCCTCTGCAGAAAAGAGTCCAGGGCTCTGACCTCAGCAGGGAGATCTCGATCTAAGGGTTTGGTCTGTTGGGATAGACAATGATATGTCAGTCAGAGACCTATATACTGTAAGTATATGAGAAGTAGGATAAAAAAAAGAAATGAGCAAAACATTTTTGGTTATCTAATAATATAGGAAATTGTTTTGATGCTTTTATTGCATCAGTTATAGAAAACAGAGAAAGATGGATGATAAAGAGTTGCAGACCTTAACAATGGGAGCTGTGGAGCATTTCAGATCTGGTTTTACTGCAAGACTCCAGTTTTCAATCTTCTTTTCATAAGCAGTGATTTCCTGTCTACACGTCCTCTCCTCCTTTAAAAGTTCTTCAAAGCTGAAATAAGTAAAACTCAAGTTAATATTTTTTTTATCTACACTGAGCTACAAATTATGTTATTACAGGATTTTCTACTTTTCTGGTTACAGAGTGTAATCTAGTTAGTTTTAAGTTTATCCTGTTACCTTGAGCGTTGCTCCTCCTTTAGTGTGTTGATTGAGGTTTCCACCTCTGACATTATTTCCTTTAGTTTTTCAATCACTGAAAACATAAAAGGAAATGTTACTGAAAGTGTCACATGATAGTACAAAGAATAATGTAAGATTTTTACATAGTACCAGTGAAACATTTGGACGTAACCCATCATTCAAGTGATTAATAATTAAAACATTAAAGCAATGAAAGAATGCAAATGGAAGTACGTAGTAAAGTAAAACTGTTATATAATCCACAATATGTTTTATATTTTAGATTCTTCAAAGCAGCCACCTTTTGCGTTGCACTCTCTTGGTATTCTCTCAATCAGATTCATGAGGTAATCAAATGGAATAGTTTTTTGTGAACAGATGTACCTTGTTAAAAGTTGGTTCGTGGCTTTTTAATATGCTTGATAGCATCAGTTTGCGCAGAGGTAGAATCAAAAACACAGATCTACACAGTGAATAGTCCCATTCAACTACTGTTTGAATGTGTGATATGGAAAGAACCACTCAATTAAGTAAAGAGAAATGACAGCCTATCACTACTTTAAGACATGAAAGTCAGTAAATCCAGACAATTTCAAGAACTTTGAATGTATCTTCAAGTGCAAATGATTTTTCATGTCTTTTTGAGATGCATAACAAGTGAGTGGATGGTTTCTACATGTGTGGTTCCTTCTGTTAAGCATGGAGGAGGTGTGATGGCTATACCAGTGACACTGTTGTTGATTTATGCAAAATTCAAGGCCCACTTAACTAATATGACTACCACAGCATTCTGCGGTGACGTGCCACCCCATCTGGTTCGCACTTCGTGGGACCATTATTTGTTTGTCAACCTGATAATATGTAAGGGCTATTTGACCAAGATGGACAGTGATGGAGTGCTGCCACAGAGGACATCTGCCTCTGCAATCACCCAACTTAACCTCTTGAGACCCAGGAAAGTGAAAATTTTTGCTTTTTTACATTAAACAATTGTCTTGATTGGAAACTGCATAATGCAACAGTTTTTGAGATACATTTTTTAAATAATTAGTATTTATTTATTTATTTTTAATGGAATGTCCCTTGCAATGGGGAGCTTTTTGGTAAAACTGTCAAACTTTTGTCTCCTACAGATGACAAAAATGCATCGGTGGGTCTCAGGAGGTTAAACCCAACTGAAATAATATGGGATGAGTTGTATCACACAGTGAAGGCAAAGAAGCCAATGAGGGCACAGCACCTCTGGCAACCCCTCATGACAATTGGAAAATGGCTCCATGTGACTATGTCATGAATTTGAGAGAATGCCAACACAAAGCCCTCATCAAAGCAAAAACTTATAATTAATAGATCATATTCTGGTTTTTGTTTACTACATAATTCCATATGTGTTCCTTCACAGTCTTGAATGTGAATCTACAATGCAGAAAATTATTTAAAAAACAAACAAAGAGAAAACATTGTATATAAGATGTGTCCAAACTTTTGACTGGTCACATTGATGCTATAATCCTAAATGAGCATACTTACATTCAGGAGTTGGCTTCACGTCTATGAGCTGTTTCTGAAACTTCCTCACGCCATTATGAATCTTCAACAGTTGTTTTTTGAGATTCAACTCTGAACCGGAAACAAAGATTAAGTAGTTTATCACTGTTTTATTTCACTGCTTATGTCAAAGATGGTCAAGACATCAACATTCTGGCTGCTGCTATATGATTATATCTTCACAGGTTAATATTTTATCAGGTGTCTTATCAGGCAAATGTCAACAATATTAAATAGTGAAATTCGTTTTTAAATTTAGCCCACTTGCTGCATTTCTTCCTTCGTCCAGAGCTCTGTCATAGTCTTCCAATTCTCCACATACATTGATCCAGCCATTCTTTCTGCACTGAACAATCAGTGTCCTCTCTTTCTCTAACTTTTCAATCCTGTGAAGAGGGATAAAAAAAAGTTAGGACTTTGAAGACTTAAAGTGAAATATGGAAAATCTCCTGAGTAGATGCACTTACAGCCTTCTATTTTTCTCAGCTTCCCTGAGGAACTGTACAGCTTTGTGTCTGGCCTGTCTTTGATCTACATTGTCACTGCAAGAGTCTCCTTCTCCCTGCTCAAATCAGACATACAAAACACAAAAACTGAGAAGCAAAATATTTCTAAATTTTTGTTGATTAATTTGTTTGCTTATTTGTTTGTTTGTGTCTCATAGCCTTTTTTCTTAAAAAAAAAAAAAAAAAAAAAAAAATCATATAGAGCCCATGCAGGTGTTGCTCATGGAGTGTTTTTTTTTAATTAATTGATTCAGAGAAGGAAAATATTTATTTTTCAAACTTTATGCATATAAAACATAGGGATATTTTTAATGAACATCAAGATGTCAAAAAGGAAAATCATTCAAACAAATAGATTAACATAATGCACAGGTTTATTGACACAAGGAAGAAAGACAAATAATAAAAAATAATAATTACTTAAAATATAAAGATCTAATACAAAATATGCACACATTAGATAATAAATTCAATCCAATTAAAAAAAATGCATTATATATTGTCAGACTGTTTGGGATTTTTTTTAAACATAAATTTCAATGATTTTATATATTTATCGAATTCAATCAGAAAGACTTGAATGTGAAGCAAAATATGAACTTGATGAGAGGTTGTTTTTTTTTTTTTCGTCACTGCGTCCGATAATAGACACGTGATCCCATCAATAACGTTATAATTAATCAACCTTTCATCTCCGGACACTGTTTTAAGATTAAATTACAACTACAAACGTTCGCGTAAATGTATCTCTGATGAAAGTACGCAGGTAGAATGAATAAAGAACACAAAATAAGCCTGAGAAAGCAGTATTCCTCCCTTATATTTAACACTAGTAAGGATAGCAGTTAAGCTAGCAAACGAAACCTAGCTTTGCAGTCGTTAAACTTTAATACATTCGAACCTCTGAAAAGAAGGGAATAAACAGTTTATATCAGGGTTTTAATAATAAAAAAATTAGCTACCCAGCAGTGGTTTTCAGCGCAATGAGTGGTTGCTAAGGCGGCCATTTTTAACCCAAACTGTAAACACAACAAACTTTACTTATAATGTCAGTGTTTACATTGCAGTTCACCAATAACACCAGCAGAGGGCGCCGCGTCTTATCAGTGTATTGCATTGCTCTGTGTAATAAATAGACTTAAATTGCCCAGGGACTGAAAGGCTGCACTGAAACAGCACATGTGTGTCCAGGAGGCTACAAGACTGGAACAAACCTGCAATTTAACCACGAGAAAGTAACCATGACAACAGGTTTAGATGCACTAAAGGAGAAAAAAAAAAAACCTGAAGTCGTGATTAATGTCCCCTCAATGCACCACAGATATTATGTCATGAGGTATGAGTTATGTTTTATTTAACAGCATGTAGTGTAGTGTGAAATCAGAGGCCGCGTCTAACACATATCTTTACTTTTCATCTGCGCTCTGCAAGGAATGAGAAGCATATCCAGAATTAATTAAATAAGCAGCATTTTTCTCTGTGAAGTTATTACACAACATGCTTCCTTCTTTACTATATAAATGTATATATTTAGCTGTCTTTTGCAGCCCAGTTCCTACAGCCTGCACCCTGCTACAACTAGATGTTTAGAGTTACAAGTGCATCACACTCTCTCAGATATCTGCTCATGTTGTCTACCAAGGCCTTGGTTATTTCTGTACCAGCCTTTTTATGATGGCCAGCAGCTATAATTATTATGAGAGCTGGCCAGAGTGACAGTCAGAGAGAAGAAGGAGGGAGAAAGAGGGAGTTAAGAAGGAGTATAAATAGACATCTGAATCCATTATTGAGTGCAGATATTGGGAATGGTCTATCCCATGGGTGCAGAGTGTAGACCGTGCAGAGGCAGAGTCGCAACATAAATAGCATCTGTTCTCCTTAATGAAGAGTGTTACAATTTCATGTCTTCATTCTCGCAGAGGGATTTGCTTAATTTGATAAATGAGACAATGTTATGAGCGGCTCACCGGTTGGCATAGCAGATCTGATAAACACAATGTTACAAAGGAGGGAATTTCCACACAGAGATGTTTCGATTGCAATTATTTGAATGTCAAAAGAGTTGCCATTAAACATTCATTCCAAAGTAAGGAAAGACTGCCCAGGTATCCCTCAAATAAAAAAATACTTTATGTTTATTTATATCCAGTATTGTGTTGGAAAGAAGCAAAGTTCTTTGGGGTTTTAACTGGATAGCATCTAATCCTTTTCTCATTCGTTGCACAGATAGATATGAGTTCAACTTCAGTTATACAAACTTCTGTGTCATGTGACAAAGTTTCACAAAAGGTCACATGAGAGCTACTGTTCCATCTCCATGGCAACAAAGCAAACTCGGTTCCTAAAAAAAGAAGCAGGAAAAGAAAGAGATGTGATGAAGTTTCAGTTTAGGTTTTCTTCATTTATTTATTTTGGTAAGCCATTCTTTCCAAAATTAAGAATTAAATGTTACATGTGAATGTAAACTGGTCTGAAGCCCAAAAATATGTGACCTTTGACACCTGTAAACTCGCAGGTATTGGCAAGAAATTAAAAAGGAATTTACTTCTGACCTCTGAGCTAATAGGTTATTTGGAAATGTTATGAGATATGATCTCTGTAAACTGAGAGGACAGTTTTTCATTCAGACTGGGACCCTTCCTGCTGCCAGTTCTTTGAATTAGACAGGCTGATTAATGGCATCTGCCACAGTGTTTGTTCATGTGTGCGTCTGTGTGTGAGGTTGCAGGAATATTCATTTCTACTCTTACGCCACTGGTGAAAGTGTTCACATACGTTCCCTGCAGGTGTCGGCCTGTTGCTGAACAGTAAAGATTTCAGCCACTTTGCCTGCTACATAAGGGTTAACGATGTCAACTAACACAAACACACATAAACCAAATGCACAGACAGAAATGCATATGTTTGTGGACACACACGCACACACGCACACACACAATTTGTCCTGACACCTGACCAGCGCTGTAACTGTATATGGTGTTAAAAAGCAATATGATCAGGCAGTGTCCTGCACATGTCAGGCATGTTAGACTCAGACCAGCACATAGCCAGTGTGAGAACATGTGAGTGTGTGTGTGTGTATCAGTAAATTACTTGAGCTGTGTGTCGTTGGGAAAGCAGGGGGAAAGTGATCAGTGTAATTGCTATTCCTGCTGCACATCAGACTCATAAACACACTGATCTAACAGCAATAACAGTTCTAAATGCATCCTTGTTCAGCATTTAATGTCTTTGCAAAAAGGTTTGTATAGACACTAAGCGGTATTTTATGATTTTTAAAGACATTTTTGTGATATTCTTATGCCTTATCTTTGGCAATAACAATGCAAAGACTCATCTGTGTTTGTATCTCACAGAATTTTCTTGCAGAGTATAGAAATACAGAATATTGGGTATTCAAATAACACTAAGATGCTATCAAGAATCAAATGTAAATTACTCCAAGACTCATATGGTAAACAGCCTTTAATGAGACTCTCTTATGAGTGAGCTAAATTAAGATCATGTCATTCCTCAAGTCTTGAGACTTCTATTTGGTGGAGTTGATATGTAATGTTATACATACATTTTTTTTTTCAGAAACCACAATAAATTTGCCACCGCTTGGTTCTGGATATGTCACCATCCTCCATTTAGATACATATTTGTTCTTTAATGTGGCTCCTACGCAGATCACCTCTCACATATCTGCTGTGACGAACAGTAAATCCTCATTTCCCCTATGCTCTCCATAAGGCTGAGACCTTTCCCTGCTGTCCTCATATGACCTCGCAGACCCCACACTTCCTTCACTGAGTGGTGAAGTGCTAAATCTTCTGTGCTGAAAATAAAATGTTATGGTTCAAAGGTCAGTCTTGACCATTTCAAAACAGCATTTAACACCTTAATTTATGTCTGTAGGTGTTTTATTGTGTCACGTTATCATCATTGGCAGTTGTCACTTGTAGATGCTAAAATGTTATTATGAGCTTTTAAAAACATGAACAGAACAGACTCTAGTCCCTGATAATGGAAATTAACAATTTAGTCAGTTTTGTTCAGATCATATCTTTTTTTGGTCTATGTTGCAGTATTAATATTATTATTATTAGAGTTATTTTGATCAGTGTAATGTTGTAAAATCCATGTATTACTGATGTGAAACCGCTTTTACCTTACACTGACACACAAAAGTGTATCAGTGAAATTAGAGGAGTCAGTCCCAGTCTAAAGTCCGATCATTTTCAGTTCCTCTGAAATAATGCACTGATTTATTCGGCTATTTATGCCTTAAATATCTAACTAATTAAGACAAGGCTCAGGAACGTCACCCTTGCTGTCAGAGCTTGTCTGCTCTGGCTTTGCTGAAGGGATACTTCCCTTAGAACATCATCAACTGTCAGATCACACAAAATCTGGTTGCACACAGCTGCATGGGCGATGAGGTTTACTGTTACAAAAATATGTCCCACAGCGGTGGAGCGGTTAATAGTTGTGGGCTTGTAGGTTGAGTGAGACTTGAGATCAAGGTGGCTTTCATATACAGATGACTAAGATTTAGACTTTTGTGAGTAACTGAACAGCCACAAGAGTGCAACTGTCTCCAGACCTCATTGAACAAAACTGGTAAAGCAATGTCATGTGACGCGTTTGTTAACTCAGTATACCTCTGCTGGTTTGACAGTACATTACATTGACTGTCCTCAAGCCCGTTGAAGAAGCAAAGTAAATCATATTACATTGAAAAGTCACGGTGTCTGTTAAATAAGCATCAGCTGAAGTCTGCTCACATGGAGTTTAAGGTTGATTTTTTTTTTTTTGGTTAACTTCTATGTGTGAGTGTGCAAGAGAGTGAGACAGAGAAAAAGAGCGAGGGAGCTAATGTTACAGAGATGACCTGTGGAGTTGATTGCACATGTGCTGTCAAGGGTTCACAGGGTGTGCTTTTGTACATGCAATGCTGTGTGAGTGTTTGTGTGCATGAGTGTGGTTTAATGAGCAGGCCGCTGCTTTAAAATCCACGGCTGGTGTCATTCTACCCCTGGTATTTTATTAGGAGGCTGCAGCCAGGGATGTGTGAGCGCAAGTGCATTTTCCATTGAAAAACCTCACCTCTTAATTCTACATGCAGGAAACTATGAGGCTATTTTTATTACGTGCCTGCTATGAGCAAGCATAAGCATTCACATATTCAACTTTGTCATGTTTTTTTATTCTTCTGTTCCTTCTTTTTCTTCTTCACACCTACAAATGTGTGAAGTGTGCTTTCACTTTTCTTAGCACAAAGCTGCAAAGAAGTTCTCATTCATTTCCAAGTTGATGAATTTATAGAAATGATTAAACCCACACCTTCTTTAAAGCTGCATCAATTCATCATACTTTAACACAGACACATGGTTGAAATTTTACACAGTCACAAGACTTGGGCTCGGTATCTATTACAGCATTTAGAAAATCACAGTTTATCTTTTATGTTTTTACCTGATTTTACACAGAAGGTTGACACTGTGGATGATGTTATCACATGAGTTTTGTGAAAATATTAAAAACTCTTCTTTTAAACCTGCTAAAACTGTTTCTAGCCAGCACACCAGATTTTGCACAGTCTTAGCCACATTTGTCCTCTTTCATAGAGTGTGACTCCCAAAGCTCAGACTTTTAACAATGAGCCTCAAAGTGACAGGAACGTCCAATGGCAACAATAAGAATCAAAGCCAATAATAAAACCAGACACTTCTGTTCATTTTTTAATCCATTAAATCACTTCTCTACATCACTTTTCTCCACTAAAGCTATATAAATTTATATCCACATAAATGCCTTTGCCTTTTCATACCTAAAGTATTTGAGCAATGGGAAAACTGGGATTTCTACTTTCATTTTGGCTTTGTTTATTCTTTCTTCTTTGCTGCTCCCATGAGTCTTTCTCATAATCCCACGTTGCCCCACGCCAGTCAAAGCTTTGACTTGGGTTTGCTGTGTGAATGTTCTCAGACACTCCCTGTGTGTCACACATTAAACACTAAAGTGTGTTGTTTGTCACTCCTACCAAGTCTGGTGTTTCGTCATTATTAGACTATTACAGTTTTCACACAATTTCTCTGGCATCTCATGTCTTTGTCATAGGTCAGATTGGTTTTAATGTCCTCATCAGACATGTACTGGTCCACCTGATACGGCCTACACGTGTTTTACCTCCCCCAAAGAGGTTATGTGATCACCTGAGTCCATCTATCTGTCTGTCTGTCTGTCACCAGCATTACGTAAGAACTACTGCTTTGATTTTCATGAAACGAAGGAGGAATCCCTTGG
>JAPTYQ010000030.1:27691958-27717176 GCA_029814465.1 Ostorhinchus cyanosoma | reverse complement strand
ACACACACACACACACACACATCGTGACTCATTAAGAAATTCCCACTCTGTGCTTTGCTAGAGATCCTGGTAGTGACTCATCAGAGCATTCAGGATAGGTGTGACATTCAGGGACTCACTGCTGCTGTAGGAAACAGGTGGTGAGTTCAGCCGTGAGAGGAAGGTGAAGAAAAAAACTGTGGTGATAAAGGAACACTTTCATTCATTTTGATCAAATATTATGAAACTATGAATATAAATCTGCGATCAGAGATACAGACAAGGACAGTTTTCATGTGATCTTCTTACAAACTAACATACCTTCTACTGCAAAATATACATCATAGGGTTTTTCTCAAAATGTTAAATCTGTTTTTTAGACAATAACACAACAATCCAATCATTGTTTCCTGAGATTTAAGTGTTAACAAGCTGATATTGTTTAATTGCTTATAATTAGATCCATCCTGCTTGATAATGACATTTATAAAAACAAAGCAAAACCGTAGATCACTTATTTTTTTTCAGGCTTATTTGTTGTATGAGTTGCTGGTAAAATGTCCAAAAGGTGGAGAGGTGCTAAGGTGGGTGTTTGCTCTTGTATTTCAATACAGAATATTGAATTTTGTGAAAAAGTACATTTTAAGTGAATGATTCATACACTCAGCTGCTCAACAAGTATTGAACAAAAAACCCATAATTTATGTTGTTTTTACTAGGGTCACTTCTTGGAACTGAGTGAATGCACATCATGAACGATGTCAAAGGTTTCTCTGGCTGCATTCCAGTCCAGAGGGGTCCTCGGTATAGTCGCTCCCAGTTCAAGTATCTGGAACAAGTCCACCGCTCAGTGACGGTGCAGGAAATGAGCAGAAGAATAGATTCCACCAATCTGAATATACAAGGAAATGCACAATACAAACAAACAATCAGCTGGTTCAGGAAAACATTTCTTAGCAGAATAGCATCATTCCTAATCATAGATAAGGTGTGCATCACGTGCCTTTTTTATGTAACTTTCTCATCATTATCACTCACTCCATGATGACTGTACAGGCGTATGTATTCTCATGCGTCAACCTTAGTCCACACTTCATAGTTTATCATATGGTGTCATTGTCTTGAATGGAAGACTGTACAGGATCTAGTCTGACTACATATCATTTAAAGAGCTCCTTGACCAGAAAAAGTGCCAAATAGAAGTGAAACAGATGTATACACCCATTCCAACACCACCAGCTTAAGAACATCAGTTACGCTGATATAATCAGACCAGACAACGTACAAAAATGACATTCGGACAAGATGACAAGTGCAACATGGGTTTATTGTCAAACTGGTTATTAAGACATGAACTTGATTAATGCCATATCAAATCTTAAACTCCACTGTAGTAAAGTGCAGATTCAAATCAAGTTGCCCTGGGAGTTGTCATACATTTTCTATGTCCGGTTTTCAACTGTCAGGTTAAATAGACTGCAACATGAAATCCTACCAATGATGAAAAGCCCTTTTTTCCAACCCACACATCTAAAGCTAATGTGCAAATAAGAGAGTTCACAAAGCCTTATTTTACTCTGTATAGTGAGGCGTCCTCCCTCCTGGGTTGTCATACAACTGGACGACACTTGTACAAAATAAGCAGAACTGTCATAGCCGTAGTCTAGTTTGGAGTTCTTATGAAAGGTTTTCTGCAGTGATTGGTTGGTTTATATGTGGCTGAACATGCACAGTGGCCCGATGGTGTAACCTTCCCAGGCTTATCTTTTGATCGAGATCATTAAAGAACAAAATGGCATTTAAAAGTCGACCATGTATGAACTGTAAGAGGTCACTTCTGTGTACAAGCCTGCACACTCCAGCGGTTGAAGACAGTTTGGCCGCTGTGGGTTTTTAGTGGCAGTCATGTGCATTATGGAATCTCCATGAGTGCCACTTCACCCAACTCTTGTCCGCAGTTATCGAAAGCTCAAAACATTTGCATACAAGAAACACACCCTGTGGCACTGACACTCACTCTCACTCACACAAAAATCACTCAAATTCATTCACCTTTCAAACAACAATCAGTACAATGGTTTTGAATCCACTCCTTGAGTGAACAAGGGGGATACTGAAGGAAACGGCAGCAATGAGGTAAACACAAAAACTCATGAGATATATTGCACAGACAAGTGCCGGCACAGAATACAACAGTCTCTCTTTCCAACAGCCTAGCCTGTGCATAGGAAGAATAAAGCACTTATGGTGTTTGCAGACATTAAACCCTTCTCATAAAGCTTTGTTAAACACTAAATTGGAAAAAAAAAAAATGAGTTCATGTGCTAGAATCCACACCACTTGGCAGATATCCAGATTTGCATGACAATAATGTAACTAAACATTTTGAAAAATACAAAAACAGATGACTGAGAAAGGGTCCATGACTGTTGGCAACAGTGATGGGACAAATGACCTGAAGTCCCAGCATTTGTATAAAGCCTCAATCTTTGCTTTGAGAAGAGAGAAGCAGGCAAAGTTGAGGCTGGGTTGGGGCCAGCATGGAGAAAAATCTCTCAAGTTTCATTCAATAAATAGCATTGAGGAATACGCAAAAAAACTAATTTCCTAAAGCAAAAATACATAAACCCATTGCCCAGTTCATCACATCTGATAGTCCATGTTGCTGTCCAATCTTAATACATTCCCACAGACAGATCTGTGAGCAGTTTGAAGTGTGGCTCTGGTTGACTGGAAGAAAATGGTCACTGGTTCCTCCATTTATTCCAAGTATTTTTTTTAATCCATATGGTTTGAATGAGGACTTTTTGTGCACAGAAATCTTCAAGTCCACACTCTCCGAACAGTTTCAATTTGCTGTCCTTTTCAACCTCCAACACATACCTTACAGGTCAGGCATTACACTCCTCAGCCCACTCTAGTGCCATCACACCCATCCCCCTTCTCGTCTTTATGTTCCTCCTGCTCTCAAATTTTCAATCATTATCTGTGGAGCAGGACGAAGGCCTCGAGTTTTTCGGGGATGTTTCCCCGGTAGTCAAGGCTGTGCTTGACGATGGCCCTGGCGGCTAGGCACTGCAGCGTAGTGTGGTTTATGGGCTGAATGACATTCCTGGCCAGCTCCTTCTCATCCAGGAGGTCGCAGGCTGTCTGCTGGAAGGCATTGGTGCTGTCGAAGTGAGTCCCACAGGATATGAGCAGGTTCATGATGTCAGGATGGCCATTGGATGCTGCAATATGAAGTGGGCTGGAAGGATGGCATGAATACAACATCAGTTAAACAGCACAAGAAAATACATCTAAGACCAATATGATTGTAGATAATACTTGAAAGTGCGCCTGTACTGGTCATGTTTGACATTAATTGTGGTTTGTGTATTACGTATAAGCAAGAGAGGGACAAAATTAGTTAAAAAAAAAAAAAAAAATCCCACGCCATTAAATGCACCACACTGGACATTTTTATTACATGAATTGCAGGCACATGCAGCCATCGCCGGCCAGAAGTGATGTACCCAAGTTGTTTCTGGGTCATCAAGTGCTAGTAAACAAGCAGCACTCAGTGAGCAAGATTGAGTGGAAAGCATGTGTTCATGCTTGTTGTTTGTGCAGCTGTAAACTTTGCACCCCGCCATTGTCCTAGTGACGTGACCCAGAACTCGCTGATAATGTGTCATCTTAGACTGATATCTGCTGCACAGGGTCAGTGACCAGTCCAATACAGACAGACAACACAACATTACTGCATCACCACTGGTACTGGAACAGCCCGTGAAGGAGGCAACATATTGCCAACCATGCCTGACAGACAGAACAGCGACTTAGTACTCATGAGTACTTGACAATGGGCTCCAACTCAAAGATACCTGATGGAACCACTAGTACTATAGGTGATCTTTTGAAATAGCTAGCAATGATAATTCACAACAGGTACCCTTTAATACAAGGGTGCCCAACCCTGGTCCTCAAGAGCTACCATCTTGCATGTTTTAAATGTTTCCCTCGTCCAGCACACCTGATGGTCATTATCAGGCTTCTGCAGAGTTTGATGATAGGCTTATCATTTGAAATCAGGTATGCTGGAAGAGGGATACATCTAAAACATGCAGGATAGTGGCTCTTGAGGCCCAGTGTTGGGCCCGCCTGCTTTTATATCTGGTAGCTTTAAGGATGGTGCAACTGGAGCTCATTTGACAGGAAAAATAAAAAATATTAATGGAACAGAGTACAACTTTATGCTATACCATCTCTAATATGTTATCATAAACATAAAAATAACAAACTCAGGTAGTAAATTAAAGAGTTGAAACCAGAGTAGAAATCATATAACAGACCTGTTGTCATCTTCGTCTCTGCTGTTAACATCCGCCCCACACTCCAGAAGAATGGAAGCAACTGTGAGGGAGGGGAACTTGCAGACAGGGTAGCGGCCTACACAGGTAGTGTTGCGGTCAACTGCCAGGTGTAGTGGACTGTAGCCATTTTTACCACATGGCTGAAGCTTTAAGAATCTGGAAAAGTGATGGAGGGAAAAAAACAGAGGTCAAAAACTGACATCCGGGTACCAACACAGGGAAAAATGGCTACATCTGACCAAACTGAGAACCACCTAACCCACACATCCAAATGTTATGGTTAAAGTATACGATTCACCGTTCATTCAACCCTTGCGTACAAGCCCGACACGCCCCCTCTTCAACAGGGGCTCGCGGGACGGAGCTGGTCGCGCTTCCGCGGTGGCGGTACCGGAGTCTGTTACTCGCGGTTTATTTACCCAGCACTACTTGTAACAAGTAGAAATGTCTTTAAAATAAATAAACAACTGATGCTTAGCCTGGCAGGGGGGGTAGGTAAAGCCTGGCGGGCTGCCAGGCTTATAATGCACTGGGGGAAACCCTGGACATCAAACTTCACTATGGCAGTTTTACAGTAGATACCATCCATGGCAGAAAGGCTTAGTTCATGTCCGCTAAAACTCACTTATGTGCATGGTCTTGCTCACTTGTGCCATTTCTTCATACCAAAATAAGTTGAAGGCATGTCTATTTTGAAAAATGGGTCAGAATAATCCCCCAAACTGTTACAAACCATTACAGGGACCATTTCAGGGAGATTTAACATGAAAAGTAATTTACCTATAAATTGTTTCCTTCTTGAAATGGTCCTGCTCTGCAGTACATGGCACTTTCTCCAACAGACAAATGAGGTGCAGGATGATTGACAAAGCTTTGCTGAGCTGGGCAGGATCCGGAGGCATCGGCCCACTTTGTTTCACCGCTCGCTCAATCTCCAACACACTCTTGGACAGGATCCCCATCAAGTCCTCAAATGACACAGATGTCCCCAGCAGCCCTTTAGCCCTGTCCTGGAGCATGAAGGAGAACAGCTCAGCGAAAGACAGCAGGCTGGATGCTGTCATGGGGCTCAGAGGGTCCAAGTTGCTCTGCTGCATGTCCAAAGCATACTTCCACAGATTGATGCAGCGCTCAAAGTTCCCAGAGTCTGCGTAAACTGCCCCTCTGTAACGTATGTAGTAAGATGTGTCTGGATGCTGCGGGCCGAGAATTCTCTCACGGATTAGCAGGGCCTGCATGCGCATCTCATCTGGATCAGATATCAGCCCGTCAAGCTCTTCTCCATTTGTTACCTGGCAAGGAGTTTACAAAATTAAGTCCATGCAGTTTATAGAAAGTTCAGCTTTTCAGAGGCAATCAGCATGAAGGCCTGACATGAGACAAGCTCATCTAAACAAATTTAAGGATTTTAAAAAGTACATGATCCTTTTATCAAAGTCTGACCATAGCGAATCACATTCTGCTCTAAAATACACACCATTTTAAGAAGTCTTAAGTCTATTCATTACTCACCTCCCTTGCGTAGTCGTATGCCATGATCAGCTGCTTAGGTTCTGGTTTATGGACAATGTTGTTACTGTCCATGTACCTGAGATCCATGGCTCTCTTCCAGTATTTTAAAGCCCCGAGCAAATCTCTTTTCTTATCCACAAATGTGGCTCCGAGGAGTTCTAGAGCATCAATTCGTTCCTTGTGGCTTGTCTGCGGAAGAAAACAAACAGTTTTGGCCAGCAGAACTGAGCTGATTCTGAAATTCATTCACTGTGTTGACAAAATGATGCACTTAAACAGCATGGGATTTGTATTCGCTGTGGGAGATGGAAACCCTAACCTGCTGGTGCGTTGTCAGGTAGTCCACAATATTTGTGTGTCCCGTTACACTGGCAGAAAGCAGAGGTGTCATGCCATAGCCGTCCTGCTCCATGGATGCTCCATACATCAACAACATCCGCATAATCTCCAGACTGCCCGACTCTGCACAATCATGGAGCGCCGTGTTGCCTACGGACAGAGGAGATGTGTATTTTACTATAATCTGCAGATTATGTTATTTATACACAATGAAACCAAGGGTTATCACAAAGATAGTTAGCTGTTTTTTAATTGGAGTACCAGCTCAATATATATGTGTAAAGTAAAAGAAGTCAGTGATTTGTCTGTTTATTTTGCAGTGTTTTCCAACTCTTTTGTTTCACTTAGTAGGTGTGGCACACAATAGGTGTAATCTGGTTAGGTAGTGATTTAAGACACTATAGTATTCTAAACAGCCATATACAGAAACACACATACATTTGTACACAATGGAGGTTCATTAAACAGAACACAACAATCCCTGTCTACATGTCAGTGCTTCTGAAGGTGGACACAAACCTGGCCTGTGTGGACAGACTGAATGTTTGAAGAGAGTTGTATCAAGTAAGGCTTTAAACCTCACTGCAAAATGTAACTAACATTTATTTAACTGCTTGATAAATTTAAATAATAACAAATTGAACCAATGGGAAGTAGCTTACCACATATCTATTCTGTTTGAAACCTTCCTGTGTACTGCTGCTTTGCTTTCGTTGGTTCTACTCTACTCTGTCCGTTCTCAGTAGACTGAAGCTAATCCATATTCAAGCAGACAAGACCAAACAGGGTTAGTCTGGGATTAACATTTATTTATAATCTTCAGTTTCTGCCAAAATGACAGATCACTTTCATCTACCTCTTTAAGAAAACAGGATCAGTGACATTATAATTACCAAAATTATTTTTCTTAAACTAACATCAGCTTTTCCTCCATTTCAACACAGATGGACAAGACAAAGCAGGTTGGAATAATCCTCAAGAAACTTTGTGCTGGTGCTATGTGAAAATTGCTTTAAAGTCAATGAATTTAGTATTCAATGGCACCGAGCAGATTAATTCAGATCAAGAATGAACTACAACAATGAAGCGGATGTGGACAGTCAAACTGTGCAAACCTGTTCTCAAGCATAACCTAAATGCAGAGGAATTTTGACTCCTGGTATGTATTATATGGTTGCACTTTCAGTCATTAGCTGTTACTATTTAGAATAAACTTTGTATATTTACAAATAGACTATGGCACAGTTGTTCCATACGTTTGTGAAAACATTGTGGAACCATCTTTCAATATGAAAAAGAGTTACAACTAAAATGAACTTAGAATGATATTCATTTAAGGTGCCAGCACAAATCAATGATTGATTATAACTTTCTCTTTCCAAAGTTTCAACTCAGCAGTGTTTAAATGCTTAATATACAACATTCCCTAAGTCACCATTTTCTGTATAAGGAACCAGTATATGGCCTTTTAACATTGATTTAGCCTTAAAAAACACCCACTGAAGTCACTTCAGCATCTTTTGAAGTTCCAGTAACAACAAAAAAAAAAAAAACTATTCCTTTTCAGACACACCCATACAATCCCTTCAAGTCAGTGCAGTCATCTTCATTCTTTTTCCTTGTGAAACCAGAAGGTCATGTTATTCTGTTGAGTCACTTCAGACAGAGACAAATGTTTCACACAAGTAACATCACTATTGTATCCTCATAGCTATGGTTTCTAAAACGTCTAGCTCTCGTTTTAATAAAATACATCATTTATCCATAAATTTACCTTATTTAAACCACTTAAATCGTGAACATACACACCTTTGACACTTTTCCTGTTAACATCTGCACCTTTCTCCAGCAGGTATTGCGCTATCTCCTTGTGCCCCTTATAGCAGGAGATCATGAGACATGTGTGGCCGTGTCTGTTGGCCACCTCCAAGTCAGCTTTGTGTTCCACCAAGTATTTCACAATGTCCAGGTGACCGTCGAAACATGCCGCCCTCAGAGGTGTAGAGTTTGTGAGGGTCGTGCTGTTGACAGAAGCCCCGTGGCCCAGTAGGGACTGGACCACCTTCAGGTGACCGGCGGCAGACGCGGCCCACAGAGGGGGCGCTCCCTCAATTGTCTCCCCGTCAAAGTTCACTGACCCACCGACCTCCACGGGAGCACTGCAGCACTCCAGCAGGTACTCCACCAGGTCCAGATGTCCGTATCTGGCGGCCATCAGGAGCGGGGTGGCCCCGTTTGTCTTCTCGCCCATCAGTTTGATCACCTCGGGTCCATCTTTGTTTTCTAACAGTTTCTGAAGCAGCCGAAGCTTTCCGTCCCTGGCTGCATTGAATACTGCCGTCTTTAAATCCATCTCCGGAAGCTCTTATCGCCAATAAATAAAAAGACAGAGGTGTCCAGAACACAGTCCGCTAGGGTTAACTAAAGGTGTAGTGCTGCTGTACACAGGTGGAGTCGGAGACCCTTTGTTTACAACAAGCTCTGACTGAGTTGCTAATGGGAAACAAGCTAACCTAGTTCACCTTTTGGTTTAAAGCCCAACAGCAAGTAGCGACTTTGAACAATAAGATGGCAAATTTTGTCGTAAACAACCTCCTATCTATATGTTAATCTCAAAACTGAACTGAAAGTCAGAGGTTTGAGGCGACCCTTTGTCCAGTAGTGCATCTGTCGCCGAGTTAGCTAGGCGGCTAGTCAACTTCCTTGATCGATTTCGCTAACCAACAAGCTCCGCTTAGCCTCACTACTTTACGCCTCCTTATTGATCGGTCGAGCGATACTCATCCACTGACATGTCGTCTCCTCCAACAAGCTCTCCTCCATCAGATTTAACTCCTGCGCTTGTCATAGTTTCAAGACATCCCCCGGGACGATATTTATATTCTCTTTCCAAGGGCCGGAATACAGGAATCCACCCCCACCCGTTGGGCTGCTGCTGTTAGCTTAGCCTGGGAAAACGACGTTCCGTCTCTGGTTCAGAAAAACAGGCGGCGAAAATGACAAAAAAACCGTGTCGTTTTTCTTTTACATACGCGTTGAGAACCAAAGAAGAGACACTACCCCAAGAAGGGCATGAATTTCGTCCATGTAGTCGCACAACAATAATCTCAGCGAAGGGGAAGGTACCTCGGGTTGGCTGTCCACCCACGGCTCGACCGGATGATCACGACTCGGTTTCTGTCAGATCGTAAACCCGACGCAGTCTTTTTTCTCGACTAGAGCCGGTGATTGACGTGTAAGCAACCAATCACAGAGCGGCAACACTCTGACGTATGCAGTAACGCCAACAAAGAGAATTTCAGTGGAAACTCCTTGATAAATCTTTTGTCGTATTACCACCACGGAAGAAAACTTATTTGGTATGACGAACTCTACCACATTCAGCCCGTATTTTCCGAAACACAGACACATTCAACCGCGCTGGAGGTAATAGCCTTGATAATATCACTCCCTACAGGATAAAACAAGCATGACCAGAGGATCCCGAAACTACAGCACTCATTGAAAATAATTGAACACATCAATACCCAGACATTTCAACACAAATTTTATTCAGCCATCCCAATAACTTAACAAGTTCCCAGAGTGCCTCAGACCTGACTGAGTGGCCAAAAAAACCTGACAGTGCACAAAGTAAAAGAGAAATGCCAACAATGCACAACCAATAAACATATGAAGGGGAACACATGGTACAGAAAAAAGCCCACCCAAAACAAAAATATTAGAAAAAAAACCAAACATTAATACAGCTTTAAAATGTTAGCAAACAACTGCCAAACTACACGGTCAATATGCATCATTTTGGTCTCTTACATTGAGTTATGAAAAGCAGCACATAAAGACAGCCACTTTAATTATTGTGTTGTGCTACAACATACCAATGTCCATCATGTTTGAGATAGATTTTGAATAAACAAGAAAACCCATGAACAGAGTGAATTGTGTTTTGTCTTTCCTACATGGAGTGACATTATCCAATTTAAGTCTAACTTTATGGAGTGCTTCTTCCAGGTCCTTTGAAAAAATTTAATATTGAAAATATTCAAGGCCATTTTGAAGAGGCTGTCTACATTGTTCTTCCTTTGTGTTTTTCTAAGGTAATATTTCAGCTGTCTGGGAAATTTGCAATTCAAAATTACAAAACGGGTTTTCACATAGCAAAACAGCGCAGTATAAAACCAGTATGAACCAATGAAATTTATATGGTAAAAGAGAGTGAATAGCAAAGACAGATGCAATATTGTAAGGAAGCAAATACAGATTTTTGTAACAAGTCTATGCACTTGCATGGTTGGCAAAAATGTAGGCTTTTCAAACAGAACAATGAATTTTTTTTCCATCAGTCACAAAAATGTAATAGGGGACATTTTAAAGAGATACTTGACCTATGTGTCAAATAGTGGCTTTAATGAGATCTGAAAACCAGCAAGACTTACACATTAAAAAATATGATAGTAGATCTGCATGTAGTCCAGAGAGGCCATCTGTATTTACATGTTCAATCCTTTAAACCAAATGCAAAGTTTTCTGCAAAAGGTCATCCTAGATTAGTTTACTTTGTCTTTATGTAAAGCATTTTCTTTCTATCAACAGCATATGAAGCTAATGATGTTTAGCCTCTCACATGATGCAGATTAGGTTTAATAAACAAAAGAAAATATACAAGACATTTTTTATAACCCAATGCAAAAAGTGAGGGAAGGTGCTTTTTGACTTGCCAGGTTCATTAACTGTTAACCAATGCTAAGCACATAAGAAGAATATATCCTTGTCTTAAAGCACCCTTAAATTCTTAGCTTCAACTCTCTAGGTTGTTTCAGTGCATTGTATGACTGTAGAGTGAATAATAGATCAGTGACAGTAGGTATGAGATGACTGGGGCAGAACTGGGCAAAAAAAAGGAAAAAAAAAAGGACAATAAGAATACAAACACAGTAAGAGGAATCCATTTCCCCCCGCGGGACAAATAAAGTATATCTGATCTGGATCTTAACAAATTATATTTAAAGTACCTGAAGTTTACTTGAACTACATGACTAGCTGCTTCAACTGCCACAAATACAAATAGTTACAAGTAACACTTCAAGCTCCTCAACTCATATGCATAAAGTTATTAAGAACAGCAGTGCTGCATGAAGATGGCATGTCAGACTGTAAGACCTGGCAGATTGATATGATCCAAATTCAGAGCAGCACTACTATTCTAACCACCCTATACACATGAGCCCAGGTACAGATAAAGAGAGTGATGAATCAGATCCAAGGGTTTGAAGACTGTTACGATCCGACACGTGTTGTAGTTGTCTTCTTGTCTGAGAAGAAGCTTCTCAGCAGGACAACCTGGCTGATGCTGACAACCAGAAGGATAATGGCCTCCCCAATGGACCAGAATGCCACACGGGTGTTGAGGTCCTCTGCCCGACTGCGACCTTGGGCCTCACGGAGGCGGAAGTGTGTCTGGTAGTCGATGACTGACTTCAGAGCCTCGTGGATGGACACGCAGGCTGATTCCATCTGCAAATTGTTAACGAGAGCTGTCAGAGGATGGCATAACCCCCTGCCCCCACAAAATAGAAAAGCAGTTATAGCTTAGTTTCACTGAGTTTGCAGAATGACACCAGAGAAGCACAGTACTTTACTAGTATAAAATGTTATGCTTTTGTAGTTCTGTTCTGGCAACAAAACAATGACAAAAACTGTGACAGACAACACAGGTGGATGAGAGATCAAATTAAAAAAAGGAACCATAACAACACAAAGTTAGAAAATTGAAGCAAATATGATGCTACTTTTTTTTTTTTTACTAAAACAAAATGATGGTAAATAGACATACTGATCACTTTAACCCCCCACATTAAATGTTGAAGAAAGAAAAAAGAAATAGGGACAATTTTGTACATAAAGAACAAAGAACCACTGAAAGATCCACACAGTTCTAAATAAAAGATAGAAGCACTGACATTAAACACAAGACCTGCAGATACCCAGAGCCAAGGAAGTATCATGCAGTAATATATGACTGAAACATCATCCAGTTAGAAATTAAACTCACCCTGCCTAATATGTAATCAGACAAACACACAAGCCAACTTCCACAAAAACAGAGCTTACCTGGGTGAGAGCAGTGACTCTGTTTTCATTAGGGAAGAGTGGGGGGTCATCGCCAACCTGAAAGTCAAAGTAAACTGTCTTGTGTGTGAAGGTGGAGAATTCGTTGCTGAAGCAGAACTTGTAGGTGCCATTTTTGGCTGCTGTGAATGTGAAACTGTCATATTGTTTCTTCATCTCCTTGTAGAGTGTAGTGCCGTCTGGGTCCTCCAGACGACAGTCCACATCATAATGGCCACCAGTCACCACCTTCAAAAACACAACAGACCATCTATTTAGTGATGTGATTACACAATTTTTTTTAGCTTTTATGCAGTGTATGGATAAAGGACTGGAAAAGACAAACTCTTGCAATTCAACCTAGTGTAAAATTACATAATATTCTAACAATATCTGCTAACATCTCAGGCCATTATAGGTGTTAGCCACAATTATACATAGAAACATATACAAGAACAAATAAACTTCTTTTCTGCTAATTTTTTTTTTTTATTGCTCAGGTTTTGTGTTCTTCTTACACAAAACCAGACAGAATGATTCAGTGACTTGATAAATCATCTTCAGGTTTGGGAATGTTGGTTGGTGAAAAAGTTCTTCTAAGAGCTGTTCAAACCAATCCACACAGGACAGGGAATTTAATGGTGTACCTGCATATTTGTCTTTGCCATGAACTGATTAACCCCCTTTGAATGCATAATATAAATAACTAGAAAAGCACTCGGAGGGTGCAGACCTCTACCAAGTGCAACAATTAAGACAATTTTTGGCCCAATTTACCACAATGTTAATGAAAATTTCAAAGTGATCCAGAATCCAGGATTTCTTCCGGATCACCCCCCAAAAACTAATCGATTCCTCCTTTTGTCATTTCAAACGATCCCAGAAATTTTCATAAAAATCTGTCCATAACTTGAGTTATGTTGCTAGCTAACGAACGGATAAACAAACCCAGGCAAAAACATAACCTCCTTGGCGGAGGTAATTACTACTTGCCACCCTAAATACAAAATCAATACGTTTTTCTTAAACAAATACACACAAAGCTATATACAATGTAGAATAATGACAAATCTAGCACAAGTCTTATACAGATCTGATACAATATTACTGGGCAGTTTTCTATATTACCCAAAGGTCATTGTCTGACATCTATGAACTATATTTAACATTGCGATGTATGACTACATATACTGAACAAACACTTGGTTGAAGACATGGTCATAAAAGTCAACTCTCTACTAACTAAATAAACAATTTACAGATTCACATATATATCAGTTGAGCACCTATGGTATCAGCCAACATTGGCCTTGATATCATGTAGGTTATCGGCAAACGTTAAGACAGTATTTTATTAGTAGTAGCACTTGGTGTTTAACTGTTGTTCATAACATACTGTCTGGCTCATAATTCTCTATGGCTGAATTTGATTTCATTCAAAAATAGTGTGGATTAAAAGACCATTATATTATTGCCATTTTGTCATAATGATGATTTCAATGCTCCCTTAGCACAAATGGAGGATTAAATAACAAAAACATTCCTAACATACACAGATATATTTACACATACATACAAAAAGGAATTTCTCAGTCTGTTGTAGGATTTTTGCAGATACAGATATTTTGATTGTGTTAAAGTACTGATCATCCACACCCCTGTTGTAATTACATGTAAACGTACGTGTAAAGTGTAAGGCCAAAAATCAAATACATGTTTTTCTATCAGTTCCTTTAGTCACCCATAAAGGGTAACTTAACTGGTCATTTGTCATATATAGCTTTTCCTAATCCAGATCTTGTCAAGTTCTGTGTACATTTCAGTACAAATTATAAACACTGACATTTCATCCAAAATAGTGATCATACAAATTTGTGCACTCACCTGAAACTCTAGTGTACACTTGGTACCTATAATGATGTCCTCGTAGAAACACTGCTTAGCATTGTCGGGTAGCTCAAAAGTTAGCTCAGAGCTCAACACCCATCCACAGAGCAGCTGGGCCCACAGCACCTGCAACAGCACCCGAGGAGATCCGTACATCCTAAAGACCGAGAGCCAACAGCTTCAACGTAAAAACCCCCACGGATCTGCCAAAATAAACATGAGCAGACATCAATCAAAAATCAATAGACTGTGACGAGAGGATAAAAACGGTGACAAAGCAAACCCGGACATTGATATTAGCTACAAGGTGTTAGCTTAAAGCTAACTAGCCGGACGACTGGCCTCTCTGATTGAAAAAACATAAACCACTTGGGTTTCATAGCATTTTTTCTCTGGCTAGTGTTTAATTGTATCGTATGCGTATTTGCAGTCATTAACGTAAAGTTAAATAAATTCAGAAACGTTTCGTAAACATTATTATTTTTCTCAGTCAGCAATAAGCAACTCACCTCCAACTGCTCACCCGGATGCGACTAATGCAATGTAACGTAGAACAAACGTGGCATGGCATTGGCTGCCAGCTGTAAACGCCCGCCTCTTCCTTGTTCCCATTGGTTATAATACAGAAGGCGGAGCAAAAAAGATCACGTGGCCAAAGTCTACGTTCTTATAAATTGTGTCCCCCTCCCGGTACTTCAGTATATTCCAACGTGGCTGTTACGGTCTTAAAAACACATTACTCATATATATTATATGAAGTAATTAATTTAACTTAACTGCTCAATTTTTTTAGGTCTATGTTTCATTCATATAACAATCTTTTAGTGATATTTTCATAAACCCCACTAAGCTCAATAGCTAGTTGTTTTTCTTTTTTCAAATGCTCCGATGCATGTCTTATTGGTAGATTTAAATGAGATTGCGTTTAACCTTATGTAAGTCAAACTCAAAACACTGTTAAAGTATCTAAGTAAATTCCACTTTTACCTGTATATCAAAAGAAAACATTTTGTAAATGTATTGAGGCTCAATTATGGGATGTGTAATGATATGTACTTGCAAGAAGTTAGAGTTCAGTGATTATTTGGTGGTTAGCTTAAAGAAACGTATCTGGGTGGTATCATACAATGAGATACAGGTTTTCTAATGTTTTGTGTAACAGGTTCAAGTTGTCATTTGCAGCAAAAGTTCTCAATATGTATATCATAAAGAACAATCTTTTCATTTATTGCTCAGCCATATAATTAATTTTATTCCTCTTGTTATTCTTTTTTTTTCATGCATCACATGCAAATGTTTTAATGTTTTCTTTCTCATGCGTGCACTGCACACACACTTTCAATGTTTATTTTGATTTAATGATGATGGGGATGATGACAGGTAAGATCTTGATAGAATAACAATAAGACAGAGCTGGTTTGTATTGCCCTGTTGGAGTCAACTGATAAAGATTTATTAAAAAACAAACAAACATAACAACAACAAAAAAAAAAACAAAATTGAACTGACTTAACTTCTGTGAACAACATGTGTAGCCTGTGGATAGCCATGACTAGATTGGCAGTGGGTTCCTTTGCTGACTGCGATAATATCTTTTCAGTGCTATAGTTGGAACGTCAATACCATAGGGGTAGACTATATGTAACATTTACACAGAGGGGGTATTTACAGTGTTTGAGATGTGGTACTAAATAAATACTAAATATAAAAAATAGGCACTGTAACCAAGAGTGAGATATTAAAAAGTCATGATGTTACACTTAGGAATTAAATTATGACATTATGTAGTTTTCCATCTTTCTGAATGCATCACCATAAGTTGTATAATACTTAATTTGCCACGGAACTTGGTGGTACTGCGCGGAGACTGCGTCTTTCTGATAGTTGTGAATACACGTCTGACCCCAAAACGAATTCTCGCGCGATCAACCACTACGAGATTACAGTGTTGGGAGGGCTTTATGGAGAGCTGGCGAGACAAAACAAAAGCCACACATTTCAACCATCAGGCGCTGGTCGCTTTTTTATTTTTTTGTAAACCAAGACATATTTGATTCATTATACGTACTGACTCCCGTTTATCGACGACATTACAAAAGTTTTGCACCATGCCTAGCAGTACGTCTTTGCTGGAAGCCGAGGAGGGAGAGTCCGAGGTTCCACCGCCGCTAGTGCACGCTTTCGCCGGTATGGGCCTAGAGGAGCACCACGGCACCCACAGCCAAACCCCCGAACAAGCAGACGATAGCCTCTCTTTCCACCATCAGCTTCCTCCGGTTTCTCATTTCAGTCTTCTCGGTACGGTCCTAGACTTGAAGCCGTTGCCGCTGCATCGGCCGCCCTCTAGAGATGAGATGAACATAACGGCAGCGCCCGAGGATGAAGAGCCAGAAGTTGTTGCCGCCGCCGCCGATTCCACTGGCTGCACCGGCGGCTCGTTGCTAGCGCAGGCCCAGCGCCACCAACATCTTCCATCGGGGCCGAGCGGCTCCGTTATGCCGTCCGGGATGGAGCCGCCTCAGGTCGAGACGGTGTTGTTGTACAACGGGGACGAGCGGGATGATCCCGGGGTCGGTGGCAGCGCCCTACCGTCAGCTAACAGTATGGCGATGCTACAGTCCGGCGTGTACGGGGAATCGAGCTACGAGGCCGAACCGTCGCTGTTGGCTCGAAGAAAGAGCGTTAACACGACCGAATGTGTAGCCGTGCCGAGCTCCGAGCATGTCGCAGAGATCGTGGGCCGGCAGGGTGAGTTGTTTTTGGTTTTGGCCTGACTTTGTTATGGATTGATAAGCTAACAGTCAAAGAGGCTGATAGAAGTGTTGACGAAACTTTCAAGGCAATGTAGCAGCATAATACGATCTGGTTATATGAAAGCAGAACAATATAATTAAGTTGTAATTAATTCAACACTTCGAAGATTAAAGTTGACTATATTTTATTTCATGTATTTCCATCTTTAACCCAAACAACTCTTGATCAACTTGATTTTCTTTGTTACTGTATGTGTGTGTGATTAGTGTTAAAACTACATTGTGTATCTTAAAACCTGCCATTTTAAATATTACATTATAGATAAAATTACAATATAGACATAATTTCTATAAGTCAAAGCATTAGACCATTATTATCCCCTTTCTCTTAGCTACAACAGTTATTGTTAGCTTGAAGCCAGTTAGCTTAGCATCAAACTGGGTCAAAGCTACCCCAGCCCAACACTCGTTACAAAAGTTAACACCACAAGTTTCTTCAACAGCCCCTTCTTTGTTTCCTATCTCCGATACTTGTTCTTTATGGTCAGTATTTTGTAGGTGCTTTGCTGACAGACACATAACCCTCAGCTGTGTCTCCCGGTGCTTTATACCTGCTTTGGCTTTGTCTCGGTGGAGGACATGAATAACAGTGTGCTGCTGGTCACCACTGCTTTGCCACATCAGCTGTAGGTTATAGTTAGCTCCGTGACAAATCCAAAGACTTCTAAGTTCAACTAAACACGTCTTGCTTTTCTTAGATATCCAAGTCCTTGATCTGGCCTTTTATATAAACTTCACATAGCTTAAGTGGTAGGGTTTTGAAAAGTATTGTGTCGTGTGCTAAACCAGTTGGGGGAGGGTGCAAAGACTGCAGTGTTGACAACAACAGGAAATGGCTCTGCTGGTAATGATGCTGGACTCTCAACCACAGCTGAAAGCAATATTTAATTTATAAGCCATGCAACTTTTACATTGCATTAGTGACTGGAAACTTTAATTGGGTATGACATGATGTTTAAGTTGTTTCAGTGGGAGATGGCGTATTAAAGTTCATCCATGCTCATTTAATGTAAATGTTTTCAGATTTAGGAATCGGTTAAAAAAATTATTCAACTTTTTTCTGCAGGTTGTAAAATTAAAGCACTCCGAGCCAAGACCAACACCTACATTAAGACACCAGTGAGGGGTGAGCAGCCTGTCTTTGTAGTTACGGGACGAAAAGAAGATGTGGCGATGGCCAAGAGAGAGATCCTGTCAGCGGCCGAACATTTCTCCCTCATCAGAGCCTCTCGAAATAAGACTGGGCCCCTATCTGCTGTAACAGGTCCAGGGACCCCGGCTCTACCTGGTCAGACCACCATTCAGGTCAGTAGTCACTGTCACCTTTACTTGTATTGTTTGTAAAGATGCTTACTGTGTAAAGATTATATATATTTACTTTGTGTCATATCTACCTCATAGGTTCGGGTGCCATATCGTGTTGTGGGGCTGGTTGTCGGTCCCAAAGGTGAGTACTTTAACAGTTTAATTTTGTCTCCTGTACATGCGAAATACAGGACCTGCAATGCAACAACAACTTTCCTCAGATTCATCTGTGTCTATATTTTGAATATTCACAGCTTGATGAACTCCAGGGTACTTTTTGCTCTCTGAGCCTTAAACTGTTTGCCCTGTTGACATTACCACCTCAGTGTGAGTAAGCCCTGGGGTTGATTTGTAAATTGCACTCCAGCGGTTCTCAACCATGTGCCATTTGGAGTGGGAAGGGAGAAGGGAAAAAATCTAAAATGACAAGAAATTTGAGATGTTTTTTCTTTGTTCATTGATTGTAACTCCAACTTCTTTGTGTTTCCTTTTGCTCAATCCATGCCTCAGATGTTGATTCCATTTTAAGAAATATTTGAAACTCAAACCTTTGGTTCAGCCTCTATGGTTACATTTAATTTGGCACATATTATCACAGCAGTGATTCTTCTAATTAAGATGTTTATAATTTAAAAATGGGTTTAAAATTGTGCATATTAGTGTTTTTTTTTTGTTTTTTTTTTTAAATTAACTGACATTGGTTTTGTAAGTAAACATGATCATGATCTCTTTCAGGGGCAACCATCAAACGCATTCAGCAACAAACTCACACCTACATTGTGACGCCAAGTCGTGATAAAGAGCCCGTGTTTGAGGTTACTGGGATGCCAGAGAATGTGGACCGGGCGAGGGAGGAGATAGAGGCACACATCGCCCTCCGCACTGGAACCTGTGGCAACATTGAAGCTCCCGGTGTAGACAACAATGACTTTCAGTATAATGGGACCGACGTTAGCTTTGAGGGCGCTTTAACACCCGTGGGGCTGGGAGAGGGTGGGTGGATTCAGGCAGGTACATCTTCACCAGGTGGTGGTAACCTGCTGCCGCCGATGAGCATCAGTGGTACTCAGCGAATGAATAGCAATATTAACAGTGGTGTCCGGCTGTCTTCCACCTACCGCAACGACAGCTCCAGCTCCCTGGGCAGCGGTTCCAGCTCGGCTGATTCGTTTTATGGCGGTGGGAATGGTAACCGGATGGCAGACTTCAGTCCAACCTGTCTGTTTAATGCCAACGCTAACAACAACAACAACAACACCAGCAATGGTGGCGGTACAAGCTTCTGGTTTGGAGACAGCCTTCTTCCCGTGGGGTCAGAGGAGCTGGTCAGCCTTGGAGGTGGAGGTTCCTCCTCAGGATTCGACCCCTTAACCATCTCCACTGCCCAAGCTGCATACCCGGCTGCACAACCCCAAATCTGGAGCCCATTTGTAGACCACCAACCCCTCCAGGCTTTTGATGCTCGGCAAACTCAGGTATGTAACGTGTAAGAGAATACAGGTAGTGGTTTGTGGTGTATGAATGAATGAACAGAACAGTAGTTTTAAACCTGTTAAGTCCAACCTTAATATGATATAATGACAACTAGTGCTACAACAACAAATTGATTAAATCAGTCCACATCGTTTCTTAAGAGTTGGCAACAAATTTGGCAGTTGATTCGTTGGGTCTTGAGCATGTTAGTATTGAGGCATACTGTGTAGTGTAACAGGAAAACACAAAAGCATGGCTGAGGCTTCAGATGCTGGGCAGACCTGTTTAGCTGAAATGTAGTGTGCCGTTTATGTAACAAAACTGGAATATGGAGAAAAAAATGGCCAGAATCCTATGATGCAGTACGTTTCAACCAAACGGGGCTGCTGTGGCCACTGGGAACATAATGTAAACTTATTTTAAGATGGCCAACGTGTCATGATTACTTTAGCCCACTAGCTAGTTATTAGACACTCTTGTCGTAATTATAACGTTTTCATCCATCTCCATTAATCAGGCCACCACACTAACATTACCTACCACTGACTGGAACTAATACAAACAACGCTAGTTTGATAACCTATACTGAAGCTGGTTGAAGACTATAGCTTGTTAGTTTCTAGTCATAACAAGTCTTGGTAGTGGGCTGGTGCTCGCTAACTATACCTATTGCCATTGTGGGGATGTAATCAGTGACTTGTCTGCAGCCTATATTGCTTTGGGTTAAATACAAATCTTTGAGAACTGAGTCTTTTGTATTTATTTGATGAATCAATTAGTTATTAAAATCTACATATTTAATTAATTATAAAAATCATCATTATTTGCAGCCCTAATGACAACAGTATCCATTGTACTGTATAAAAATGATGTTAACATTTGGGATGCAGTAGTATTTGGTATTTATTTAGCGAGGTTAGACATTGTCTATCCATGTTTTTGCATTACTGTTTCATTATGCTGTTATTTGTAGTATAACTTTCGCATAAATTACACTTTTCAGAATTCATTTTTTTCATTTGGACAACATACAGAAGCAAGAAATGATCATATGAAGTAGAGTGAATGTGACTGAACAGTATAATGTGGAACTCAGAAATAAAACAAGTAAATGGTTAAATTAGAGCTGCATTTCCAGTTTGCATTTTTTGTAGTGCCTTGACAGGTTAGAAAATGGACAATGCCGCCCCCAGTTCTTTGGCTAATCTCCAACCCTGTAAAGAATGTGGTGTAGTGACAGTTTGGTGTGCAGAATGGCAAAATTGGTGCCGACATATAATTTTTAACAGTGCATCACTGTCAGTGTATAGAACTTGAAATAAGACAATTGTCTCTGAAGTGTCAGCTGGAGTAAACTAATCTCTGCTGTTACCCGTGTACAGACCAGTCAACCCGGGACACCGCGGCTCTCTCCAACCTTCTCCGGGACCGAAGCCTTAGAGCACCCTCAGGCCCAGCGCGTTCACCGGGGGCCTTTTCCTTCATCCGGGACCCTCGACGGCCAAAGGCTCCCTTCCTACTGCTCAGCCTTCTCCTCTTCAAGCGAAAGCACGGCCTCCTCTTCCTCCCCTCCTGAGTCATCCCTGTCCTATCGTCCTGGGCTGGGCTCGGCCGGGAGGGGACAGGAGATCTGTATCCACTGTATGGATAGCCAGGTCATTGCTGCCTTGGTTCCCTGTGGCCATAACCTCTTCTGTCTAGATTGTGCCACCCAGATATGCCAGGGTCCAGACGCTGTGTGCCCTGTGTGTTTGTCTCCAGCCACACAGGCCATTCAGCTCCGCAACATGTGAGTTTTTTTTGTTTTGTTTTGTTTTTTTTTTCTTTAGTTTTGTTTTTGTTCAAAGTACAGCTGGTTGGCTGTTTAGGTGTCAGCTTTCCCAACACATGAAATTCGTAATGTGGAAAATTAAAAAAAAAAACTAAACTAGTGTCCTCATGCTGGCTTCAGTCCAAGGCAGTGTGTTATTGACAAAAGTGAGGAAGAATATGTGATTGAGGAATGATCTATATACGGGGCACGGGGCAGGGTGTTCAGCCCGTTCATGTGCCTGCTCTTGTGAAGTCTTCTTCCTAAATTGATTGATCAATGGGAGGGTTGGTTACCCTCTATGTAGCATTGGGGGAGGGGTGGGATAATTTTTAAAAAAAACTTTATTTGCTCATCTTGATTTACATTTTCCTCTCCTTGAAATATGTAGTTGTAACTTTTTGCCTACCTATATTTTTAAATAATTTTTTAAATGATGTTGAATTCTGATTCTGGGGTATGGGTCAAAGTTTTTTCTGCATCTCACAAGTTTATCTCTTTTAATTTTGCTGCTACGGTTATTTTTATGAGCTCAAATTGTAGCCGCGGCCCTTTGCCACATTTGTTGCGCTCACAGCAGGAAACAACAAGGAAAAAATTATTGAGCCTGTTTACATTTAGTGAATAAATTAATCGTATATTCTTTGTAATACAGAAGAAACTGGACATAATGTACACAGGCAACATTATCCTGGCACATCCAAGATAACTCATGTAATTGTTATCAGACCATGTTCTGTTTACATCCTCCAAATGCTAAATCAGAATTGCGTTTTCCTGATACTAATACGCCTCTAAACGTACCTGCAGAGGGTTGGTCAAACTCTCACACTCCAGTGGAAACATCCCCTTACCTGACTCACTCCGCCCTTTCATTATTTTAGACCAGAACCAACAAGTGGGCGACTTTCTTTAAAAAAAATAAAAATTAAAAAAATAGTACCGTAATGTTACACCACTTGAGTATCACAATGTTATTTTTCATCTTTACTTAAGTAATCTGTTTACGGTAAACTTGTGCCTAATTCCGTTCTGGGTAAACAAAAAGAAAACGACTGGTTCAGTGGAAACAGTGTTGCTCTGTCTTAAAACAAACTTGTGGCCTTTTCAGAAAGCCTGTAATTAACTGACAACACTATCTTACAAATCCAGATTTTGGTTCAAAGAACACAAACTGACAGAATGAAGTCTTAATGTATTTGCTGAAGTTCAATCTCTTAAATGCATCTCGGTGGAACAAAGCTTATATCACAGGGATGCTCCTTTAAAGCCTTTTTTTCCAAGTATTTACCGCCATTTGATTTTCTTTTTTTTTTTCTTTTTTTTTACATTTACTAGCTTCTCACATATTTGTAGAACCAAACACTCCCATTTTTCTTTTCTGTTTCATACATGTTTATGCATTTTGAGTTGTTAACCTGGTATTCTGGTTTTGAGCCAGACAGACAAAACAGCTGGTACTTTTGGTAGCATTCACTTTCTCAACTGGGATATTTTATGGAACTCTACTTAGAAATGGCCGTAGTCCGGAACAGTTCCCTGCTGATTTTTTTTTTTCAGCGGTATCACACTTTATTCAAGCTTTTTTTTTTCTTCCTCTCGAAGTGTTCTGCCCTGTGGCCATGTTACATGAAGCCTTTTCGTATTGCTGTAGGTTAGCGGTCCCAAAATGATTCTTTTGAGATGCAAAATTGAGATAAAGGCCATCTGATGCTTTATTCTGTCTTTATTTAATCCCATGTCTTGTCTACTAGGCCTATGCAAAAACCATCTCAGTATGTCGACAACACAAGGACGCACTAGATAAATTAACTTCTCGGGTTTTAATTACAGAACTTGTAGACGGATGTATCCTTTTTTTTTTCTTTTTTTTCTTCACTGCTCTTACGCACTGATGAGATGAGCTCCAGTTTCGATGGTACACACTCTTTGCTTCCCATTTTTTCCTACTAAGCACAGTTTTTTGCCATATCTCATCGCACCACCATCAACTTGGGACTTAATTTGGTTTTTCTTCCACTTTAATATGAAAGCTTCTGTGCCGGAAAAGGAAAGGAAAGGAAGATACCGTTCTCCCATTTTAGCTTTAACCACCATTGTCTGTAGACTTTGTTTTACAGGATTACATGAGTAAGGGGAAGCAGCTGGAATGAGCTCATCTTGGACTGTGCAGACACTACATAAGGTCAATACTGTTGCTTTACTGTTTGGACATTGGACCACAGTCCTCAGAGCCTTCCAGCTGTTAACAGTATTTGGGAGTTATTTTACCGAGCCATGTTAAATATTATCTCTCTTGTGGATGATTAGGCTGTCTTGAGGAAATTGAACCAAATGAGTCCCAAAAGTGCAAAAAAAAAAACAAAAAACCAAACTCCTTTGCTTCTGCCCCCATTGGGTTTCCTATCCGTCCGTTTAGTTTATTTTCACGTCTCTCAGAAGGGTCGATCTTTTTTGCTCTCTTGTCTCTCTCCGAGCGAACGCAATACACTGTTGGCCCACAGTTTATTGACATTTTTGTGTATGTATTATATAATATTACTGTTAATGACTGATAAATATACAAAACTTATTTAGTTTACTTATTTTGTTACATTTCATATATATACATAAATATATCTATATTAAAATGTTTACAATAAGATTTTTAATTTTTTTTTACTTCCGAGTGATTAAGTGAATGAAGAGTTGGAAATGCAGAAATGTTGCAGGAGGGTGTCAATGCTATCTGCTTGTAGTCTAGTTCTTAGTTTACAGTATTGATGATAATAGTATTGATAGCTGCCGTTTAACCTAATGGAAAATGGAATGTGCATCACAAAGCATGTCTTTATAATGTACCGCCAATGTAAAACGTCTCACTGCAACTGTAAAAAGGCCAAGGATACAAGCTGCCTGTCATGTCTGTACGCCACCAAATTGAGAACGGTATACTGTAAAATGTATCTTAGATATCTCTATATAAATACATATATTGTTAAGCTGTACCAACAGTTCAAAGTATTTGCTAATTTTACTACATTTTGTTATGTATATGTAGGGGGAGTCTTATGGCATATAAATTCAAATTGAGTCAGGAGTTTAAAAGCAGACTATATTTTATAACGGCCTTTTAAGTTATTGCGGCCAAAGCACTGATATTATATATTTGCTGTAAAGAGAATTTAAGAGTTTTATTTTTCTGATATTAAAGTTACTTAATAAAGACGGTTTCATTTAAAGCCCTTTCAGACTAATGTGATTTCTTTCTGTAATTAACTGTTTTCTCCTTTTTCTTTGTTGGATTTTTTTTTTTTTTTTTTTTAAGAATGCACCCACATCCCTTTTTCATTATGTAAAACATGAACTGTGATTTACTGCTTGTAATAGATTTACTGTTCCTCATTTGTGCACATGTTTAAAGACCTAAACAGCCACTAGTAACCAAAAGCATATACAGATGTAACATATTTAATCACTTTTGAGCCACTAATCCTATCAAAATATGTAAATAATTCTAGTAAAATGCAGTTTCTCAGCTTTTCATGTTCTTCAGATATGACCTGTTTGGATGTTACTTCAGAGGCTCCGCAGTGAACATGGAAACAGTCATATTCTGTAATATTGATTCACTAAAACCCAAATGACAGTTGAAGTA
>JAPTYQ010000030.1:27650928-27663782 GCA_029814465.1 Ostorhinchus cyanosoma | reverse complement strand
CACACACACACACACACACACACACACACACACACACACACACACACACACACACACACACACACACACACTTACCACAGTTGAGCTACTGCTTTGGTGGATGACTAGACATCAGCAGGCCACAAATAAGAAGCCTGCCACTACACACATGTTTCCTACATGCATGTCAGCACACACGTTTGATTATACTTTGTGACATACGGTTAGTTTGCATTCATTTCCAGTAAGTTTGACCAACAGGAATATCACTCATTTTATCCAAATAGGTCCTTCGAGCTTTGAGGCCTCACAGGCACTGAGAACAGACCCGTACTAAACATGGAGTCAGGTCTTTGACTCTTCCTGAAGGATTCTTACACGCTTGTGTGTTTATCTGAAATGTGTTGTGGTCTGCTTTGATATCATTTAACTGTATTTCTAAGCTAACCTCTGTCTTGATTTCCTGATTCACTGATTGCTTTAGCTGCTTCTCCACTGTCAGTATTGACTTGAATCGTGCGGTTTGGCATGGTTTGGCCACCAGCGCATTGTGTTTCCACTGCAGGTATAGCCCTCCTTCACCATGGTTACAGCTACAGCTACAAGCAACACAACAACAAAGGAGGATGAAACTTCAAAACTGCAAGCTCTGAATTTCTGCAATAAAATATTTGGTGGCTTATAATATAGTTATACTTTTATATAGAATTCTATTCATTTAGATGGAGAATAATAAAGGATTTGCTCAGATGCTTTTGGAGATATTGGTTTGGTAATATCTGGAATTCTATACAAACATGCAAACTTTAGAACAGTCACAGTATGAAATCTATAATGTGTGAATTTAACATTTACAGCTAAATATTACAGTATACCAGCTTATTATACTACAACAGCATAAATATCCCATAACGTATATTAATTGAAAGTCTATACACCCTAAAGTCACAGATATACCATCACTAGAGCGTTACCTCTCCACAGCCGGTTCTGACTGTGCAGCTTCAAAATGACCAAGTCTTTTCTTTGTAATGATTTTCAGATCTTTTAATACCTTTTCACAAGCTTTTGAAGGCGGAGGTGAAATATGGTGCGGTAATGACCGCTTTGGTGTGGCTAACATTTACCAGATGCAGTCCACTGAGTCATTTCCACACAAAAGTAAATGTTACTCTACTATCTTTAATGCACACAGCAATTTTTTTGGCTCATAATATTATCTTTTATATTGACAAGGAGCATATTTTTTTTGGGGGGGGGGCACACCTGAAGGAGTAGGAAAAAACTTACTAGTGTTTGCTATGAAACGGAGTCCACTAATATCAATAAACATCCGACTACCTACACAACACAGACTCCAACACAAACTCCATGCCTTCAAGCATGAGTCTGTGTTAGACCTGCATGAAGAAAACAAAAACACATAAAACCCTTCCTCTTGTGAATGATTAAACATTAAACTTGACCTGTTACTCAAGCTGTTTCTGTTTGTGTGCATTTGACACTGTCACACCTCCATAACATGCTGAATAGTAAACTCTACCTCAGAGTTCAGGGATCTGTGCTTGTCCTCAAAAATGTATTAACCCATGAAGACCCAATGCTACTTTTGTGGAAGATCCCAAATGAATTGTTCTCCAGATTTA
Source organism: Ostorhinchus cyanosoma (assembly GCA_029814465.1). Classification (NCBI taxonomy): domain Eukaryota; kingdom Metazoa; phylum Chordata; class Actinopteri; order Kurtiformes; family Apogonidae; genus Ostorhinchus; species Ostorhinchus cyanosoma. Next base: position 27,662,157 of record JAPTYQ010000030.1, on the reverse strand, counting down.
ATCTTTCTTAATTGATTTATCACCAGTAATTATCATATTATTATCTGTATTTTGCATTTTTGCTGTGAAAATCATGTATTTTCCTGTATTTAATTCATTGATCATGTAGATGTTCATCAAAGCTCATATTAAAGTTCAGGGTTATTATATCAGAAACAAACAGAACTAAAGAAAAAGTGGCTTTTTCAGCAAATATATCAATAACTGAACATAAAAACAAGCGTCTCCGTCCACTGTCACTGATCCAACTCCATGGGTTTTACTGGTGATTCAATGTTATAGAAGATGATGGTGTTTCCATATTCACTACAGATGTCCAAATGGGTCATATCTGATGAGCATGAAAAGATGACAAACACATTTTACACCAATTATTTACATGTATAGATAGAATTAGTAGTTCAGAAGTTATTAAACATTCTAGATGAGTAGGTGATTCTGGGTGGTGGTGTATGATGGGTCTTTATGGGTTGATTAAGTTGTTCTTTTTCCACTGGTGAACTGAGTTAAACTGCTCTGATACACCATTCCTCAGCTGTACTTTACCTTCAGTCATTCACATCCGTGGTCACATGGTTTCTGAAGCTAACATCTGATGTTTTTTTTCCTATACACACACACTTGGAAGTAGATTTTCACAGCATTAACAAACAAACATATCAGAATCATCAGCAAGTGATCAGTAACAAACTGTAAACTGAGAATCTTGTGTTCTTGCAGTCATGCTGATAACTTACCGTGAATAAAAGCTGTTAGCCTTCTTAAATCGTTTTCTTCCATGACTCCTTTCCTTATGTTTTATTTTTTTTTCTTTATAATGACACTGGACTTTATAAACAGTACATCTGGGAGGTATTTTGCAGGAGATGATTTGATGCAGTAGTTCTCACTTAATATGTGATGAATGAATCACTGCTTATTTATTTAGAATTTATTTGATCCTGTTTGGTTTGGTACTTTCCAGTTTTCAGGGGCTACAGTGGATTCTCAGTCCTCTTCGACATGCCGTGTCTTTTCTGTATCACTTAAAGCTTCACCACATTCACTTTTACACAGACTGTGAAACTGAGTCAATCTTATTTCATCCTGTCAATTAGATTATGTTGCATGAAAAGTAAGAAGATTTGCCTTTAATGACACATCTCAGAGTGTGAATAGGGTGTTTGGGGCTGATATAAAATGTTCGGCTATATTATATTTAAGTGAGGCTGTTATAAAATGTTAGACTATATTACATTCAAGTGACAGATGTTTTTCTTAACTGTCATTACTTTTGGAGCAATTTCAAATTTTATTTCAGATTTACTGACACTTTGACATGTGAAGTTGAGGTTTATATAGTGAAAAAACAAACTTGTGATGGTAACAACAAAGAATAAACATTGGATTAAGTACAGATGAAGTCAAAACTATTGGAAATTGATGCAATAAATAGGATGTTCATGTTTGTGTGGCTCATTGACCACCACCATGTGAGAGACCTGCATGAATTCACCAAAACACTCTCAGGATGTTTATGTGAAGTGTAAACTCACAAGACTCCCTGTTTTTCCCTTCCAAACACTCCTCGTGGGTTTACTGTAAATACAAATGTGCTGTCAGTTAACTCCTGTGGTTAAGTACGGGCTGAAAATTTGGACTGTGGTTTTCCATTTGAAACCACCAAGCTGTTGAATTATCTCCTTCATCCCGTTCGCCCTCGTTCATCCGTCATCCTTCCACATTAAAGACACGCTGCTAATTCAGAAAAGGTTCGTCTTCTGCTTTCAAGTCTTAGCTCCACAGCTTAAAGGAGTGATATTTTGCCTTAAAAAAAAAAAAAAAGGAATTAAGTCTTTTAAAACATTTCCCTGTGGTCTACATAAACTGTAAATGCTATACTTGGGTCTGAATTTCTTATTAATTCAACTCCACAGGTCCATCTTCAACCCTATTTCTGAATAATGACACCAGAAAAGTGGTTTTGAGCGCTGGCCCTTTAAATGCACATGAGCCACTTCATGCCCCGCCCCCTTCAGGTTGTTGACTGTGCTGCTCTGTCCCGTTCAGCCCCGTGTGTTCGTTAATACAACCAACAGCTGAACAGTTTAGGTAATCTGTTTGAAGTTTGGACATATTTTCCATTCGGACTACAACCGCTGATGCTAATAAACAATTACACTGTACTCGGCAAAATGTTTGTTGGAAGTCTTGACCTTATATGGGCAAATGTTGGGATCTAATTAGTTAGAAAATGTAACAAATTAAGACTGAATTGAAATGGGTTCCACTTGATTTTTGCCAAAATGAATATAAAGATAGCTTTGCAGCACCTGGAGGGTTCATATTTCAAACTTTATGAACTATTAAGAGTCCAAATACACAAATAAATGAGCCAAAGACTAAAAAAAGTGGGTTTAGCTAAATATGACCCCTTTAATGTCCTGTTCTAGCGTGAGGGAGATTTCAGAGAAGTTTTATTTTTTCTTTTCTACGAGCGTGTTTACATGTTTGTCACCTTTGACATACAAACGTGTACATCCTGTTAGTTTCACTACGTTCATCTACTTATGTCATGTGACCTTTTCCAGTCCTCATAATTGGCTCACAGGTGCTGACCTTATTAAAGCTTTCTAGGTTTTGTAATGGCTTTCAGCGCTGGCCAGGAGGGGTCTAATGCCAATAGTTGTCTTAGGACTAGTTTGCATTTACACCTTAGATTCTAAAGGATCCAGGCGTAGCCATTACACACCACCCTAATGCTAAGCTGCTCTAATAGATTTACCATTGATCTATGAGGCTGTAAAACAGTTAGCAAGGTTCATTAGAGGTCAAAGCAAAGAGCTGCTACTGTGACGAGCTGGTTTGCCGAGGCTATTGTGTTACTGCTAAACATGACCTCATCCCATTCATGGCAGAAAGTGGCATAATATGCTTCAGTAAAAGCAGCCTAAGGACTTTCAATGTGACTGGGTTTTTTTCCCCCCTCTCATTTCCTGTATTGTCTTTGCTGCTATGTATTCTCTCCTTTCACCTTTCCTCACCAGTCCTTTTTGTGATCTTGTTAAGAAAGATGAGCTTTTCAGTGTGCTTTAATCTCAAGTGTGAATGAAGCCAGGGGGTGACTGATAGCAAAGTTCATGAGAACTGGCGTTACATCCAGTAACTGCTATTTTAACCAACAATCATTCCATGATTTAATCAGTTTAAGGTTGCATAAAGAGCTTATTATATATGCGTCCTCATGGTGAACTTCAGCATGCACGTTGCCTGTTTGGCACATGCACGTAAGTAAGTGTTCAGAAAATAGCTCGTTGAGTTCACACACAGCACAATAGAATAAACGGAAACTTTCAAAAGTCCTTATTTTAGCGGAATTTAAGTGTATTTAAGTCAATAAAGTCAAAATGTGTATTTTTAAGGACTGAGAAAATAACACTTTTAGTCACTGTGATTGCTTCTAAATTGTCCCTGAAACTACTCAGGAACTTGTTCTTTGTTAATCTTAAACTTCTGTTATTATATGTAACCAGATATTGTATTTATTCATTTGTTGAGAATGAAAGGTGTTTGTTTGCTCTGTGTTTACTGTTGTTACCAGGTCAGTCTTGGAAAGAAATTTCAGATGGATTAGTTCATGCTATAAAATAAAACCTAATACCACTAATAATAAATAACAAGACCCCAGTCTCCATTCCATGTCCATGTCAGTGATGTCCTCTCCTGACACCACCACTCCTGTCCACCTTTCCCTAATGTAGTTTTATTCTCATGACTAAAATGCTCTATAAATATCAGTAAACAAACAAAAGCAGTTATAACAAGTGGTGTCAGGCACAACAAACCCTGCCCCTCACACGTATTGTAGTTTATTTTGGCATTAGTCCAGCTGACGTCCTCATGTTTATGCATGTGCTGATGTCAGCATAGAAAATGGACAGCATGGACACATTTCAGCCATTGTAGGAAAATGGGGAAAAAAAAGATTTCAAAAAATTCATGAAAAATTTGAACTTTGACCTGCTTTTTCCAAAATGTAATCACATCTATTCTGGGTCACTGGCAATCTATAAACCCAATGTAGTATGAATTCAACCAATAGTTTTGCTGCTACAAAAACAAACTGAAGCAAAAACAATAGCCCTTGAGGGGGGGATCAATATGCTCTGGATCAATATTTCCAGTATTTAGCCCTTCATGTCATATAAGCTGTTCATATACAGTATATGGAATAAGCAAGATGACTGGTTTCATTTATCAGGTCTTCCTATGTTTCAGGCAGAGATGTGTTTTCATTCAGGTTTGTTATTTTTTGTGTCTGCTGTTGAAGGACAAACAAACTTTTGTCTGTACAAGGACCAAATAGCAGAGCAAATAAATTCATAAATAAAGACGATCAAGACAGCAATTGCCATGTACGCTCATAATACAAAACAAATTCAATATATATTGCATGAAAAGGAGTGGGCAGATGTTACTACAGTAAAAGGGTTATTTCTAAAAACTGACAATAGACCAGAGTTTTTTACTCAGATATTGCTCCCTGATGAAGAGGTCTGACAGGTGGTGTGTACATGTCCTTATGGGTCTCGTTGACCTCAATGAAAATCTGTATGCTTTCACATGTGTAGTGTGACTGTCGCATTCCTTTTACATGTAAGTCACATTCTTGATTTCTGCTTGGCTATTTTAAGAATGTTTCCATGTTTTTATTATGTTATGTGGAATAAATGTGTTCACATGGTCACATATGGAGAATCGCTCCCTTTTGAGAACCGATAGGAAATCCCCTTATTACAGACTTTTACATCTATGAGTTGGTAGATTATATAAGCTTAGGTTAAGTTTAGACATGTCGCTGTTGTGGTAAAGATTATGAGGAAATGAGTGTACATAAATGCAATGTTCAATAACCACTTGTGTGTGTGTGTTACCTCTCCTTGACCTAGACTCACAAAATTAAGTCCGGGGGCCAGTTCTTAGTCTCGTCTGATACCCACTGATCCCACTGGCAGTTATATAAAAACGAGTTACAGCGCAGTGAAACCGGCAGAGGCTGCTTCCACTAAGTCTTTTTTGTATGTAAAACTCTCATTTCTTACTGTCCCTGGCCTCCAAAAATGATCATTTTCATTGTTGTTGTCTTTGCTTAATGCTTTTTGAAGTGTTCTATTGTATGAGTTGAGAGACCCACTTCTGCTGAACCATGTGTGTGCATTTCCTTATAGACTTAGGAAACAGTGCGTTCAGATCTAGATGTATTTGTGTTGTGTTTGCATTGTGTTTTGGCGTGGGGAACAACACAGGAATCATAATCCTCTTTAAGATCGATGTTGAATAACTCGCGTCTGGTAAATCTTCTTAGTCTGCTCTCTCACCCACATCCTCATCTCCACCAGCGTTTCATGCCTCTTTCACCTGTTTGTTGATGCTCTTTCTGTCCACCTTAACCAGTTTTACTTTTTTTTTTTTTTTTTTTTAAACCACTGTCCATTTTCTTACCCTTTAACCCTCCATATTCTTACATTAAGCCTTATAATCTTTCACCTACATTCACAGCCAGGCCACATAATGTCCCACACTCTAATATTTCATTGGACCATCTTTAGCTTTGGTTCTAGCATGCATTCACTGTGCTATTAGTTTGATAAGCTTATGCTATGCCATAACGTTTATTTCGGTCCAGAGTTGCATTGATGATGGGATACTTGGATACTGCATAAAGTCCTTTCCAGAACATGCTTTAGATTCTCAGTGGGGTTAAGGTCTGGAGTCTGAAGTGGCCGATCCATGTGTGGTGACCACCTCCATGTGCCCATCCCTCTGGGTCAGGGTCAGTGGGAACTCATCAAACCTCATGACCTTTTCCCATAAAAACATAGTCCAATACTTATGCTCTTATCAAACTGATAATCATTGCATAAATTAGCATTAAAGAACTTGTTGCAGCTGAAATATAATTATGTAATGGAAAACTCTTGCCTGTTTGCTTATGGAAATACAGGAAGAAATATTATGCTGTACATGTGTATGCACAAAAGCCCCTTTTGCCTTTATTCTGGAATGATGTCGGTGTAAACGAAATGGTGGGATTATTTCGTCCCACCTTTATCGTGGCCGTAACACCTCTGGAGGTAGAAACAAACCTGTGATAAAGATGGACTCACAATTCTGGAACGTTATATAAAAGGAACACCTCACTCTGCAACCAAGGTGTGACGTTTTGATATCGTATTGCCCCCCGTGTTCTGGGGATTTAAAGCTGAGTGTACAGTAATCAAACATATCGATGCAACTAGAAAGATGTTGAACTGGGGAGACGCCGAGATCCGTGAGCTGTCGTCACTTTGAGCAGAAGACTTTATGTATGCTAACATTTGTCGAAGGGTGAAAGACTCTGGAGAGGTTAGCAACACTATGCTCGGGGTATTTCTAACGCAGAAGTGATACATCACACTATACGCTGTATTGCATCACCTCCCCTTTGATTCCGGAATGCAGGTCCACTGTGGAAAAGTCCAGCCTGTCTCACCTCTGTTACTTCTTTGTCTTGGCTGTGGAAACCAGTCAATGGTGGAAAAAAGGTGGGATCATCATCTTACCTTTTTTCTGGGATCTCTGTGTAAAAGTGGCTGATGACAGACACACAAACACAGCCACAGTAAAAATGCAGCCAGGATCAAAGCTCTTTTGTTCTTATACATATTCTAATGGCAAAAGATCACCCTGTAAAATTTTAGGCTTAAAAACATCTTAAAAGAATCTTCGAAGAATCCGCTCATTACTCAGTCACTATTGGATTCACAAAGAGAGGATTGCGGGTTTCACTTGCAGCTCCACTTGACATTTGAGTTTGGATTAATTTAAAGTGCCCGTTTTCACCACCTGTTGATCCTGTATTTGCCTCTTTAGCACTTTTCAGTTCACGCTAATTTTTTCACATTATGTACACAACAAAACAGCCCACATGTAACCTGTAGATCCAGGACGAGGACATTCAAGCGGGGTGGATGCCTGTGTCATGAGGGCTTACTGCCACCTGATTGCCCTTTGATGTAGAGGTTTTTAAAGTGCACGTGTTGAAAAACCACCGGCGCCACAACTGAACGACATGGTTTCTTAAAGACGCAAGAAGTTGATTAGACATTCATACAGTATGTGTGTATGTATCCGACTATGTGTGTGTGGATGAGGACATGCACGCACGCACGCGCACACACACACACACACACACACACACACACACACACACACACACACACACACACTGAAGCTGCTTCTATCTTTATCTGCTCTCTCAATATGTGTAAGAGCTCAGTTGTGGTTTAACGGTATTAGTGATTACTTTAGGGGCTGCAAGAGTCTCAGTGTCTAAGCCTGTATTTTGGATTAGCATGACAGCCAAGGAGACACATACACACACACACACACGCCTATTTGCATTTCTTTGTACGCATAGATCATTGTCATACAAACTGTGTGCAAATTAGTGAAGCAGACTTTAACGTCAAAGTGCAAATGTGTATGTATGCTAGTTTCACATATACACACACCTTTACCACACACAAACAGCATAATGATACACCTGACACACACTTCTATTTGCATTCCCATGACCATAACAAGCCTTTGATTATCACTCGTGGTGGGTATTTCCCCTCAAGCCTGTTTGCATGGCTGTTAAACAAACTGGGTGTTGGTGTATCAAGAGAGGCATCTTTGTTCCTTTTTTACACAAAGGGCCAGCCATGAATAGCTCACATCCACACATAATTGTCTGATAGTGCTCAGTAAAAACACACAGACGATGACCATGAATTCACTCCTGACACCTCTTTCCTGACGGACTTGCACAAAACACACACACAAATGCAGAGGGCAAGCTCAATATACCGATGCAGAAAATGAAGACATAAAAGCACGCTCAGGGTCATGCAGCAACACACTCAACACACACACAAACCAACTACAAAGAGAATGCATTTAAACAGGCAGCATTGTCTCAAATTCACATGCTGCAGAGGTAGATCAACTTTATCTTTCATTCTCCCCTCGACATAAAAGACCTCATGTTTTTGTGGCTGAGTGACTTGGCAGCTACAATTCTGCTTTCTGTTTTATCCATGTTAAAGTGAGGAGGAAAACTAGAGGAGAGTGCTTCAAAAAGAATAGACAGATCAAACACACAGATCAAAAAGACAGATCAAAATACCCTGGTGCTATAAAGTTTGACTCTGTTTCTGCTTTTGTAGCTTCCCTACATTCCTAGCTGCTGTAAAAATCATGCAGTGCTATATGGAATAACATTAAGTGAACATCGCAAGGCTCTACAAAGCAGTTGCAGAACATTAAAGGCATATTCCAAGACAAAAAGGGGAGTCTTAACTTTTGATCGTGCATAATTTTGCTCAAAGTAGGACATTTGGTGAAGGACAGGTGTACAAATCTGAATTACGAATTGTTGCCACATCTACCTTAATAGTGGAATATAGAATAGCTGCATATCTGGTGGTTCAAAGTGAGTAAAATTGCATTCATTACTTTGCTTGTATTGAATTCAGAAAGGACACATCGACTAAAAAGGACCCCTCTTTTACAAGTGCTCTAATTACACAGCAAAAACAAATCTAAACACCTTTTAGACAGTGTTTTAACTGGGAAAACCTGTGATTCGCTGTGTCTTTATAGCAGCGTAATTACACCAAATTGAGAGCATATTTATTAATTTAACACTTAGCTCATCAGCAGTCGTACGGAGCTAGTTTCGTGCTGATGCTAACCTCACAGTGTCCTCCTAGTGCTCCAGATGTGGTCTGTGTTAATTCATAATGTATTATGGCTACGGAGTAACATGATGTCTTCATTAGATTTAATTTTTCATCATCTCCAGTGATTTGTTGCTTCCACTGTGATGAGTTCTGTCAGCCTTGCTCCGCTTACACAACTCTTTGGACATTCGTGTGTCTGAGTCTTGATTAGCAGCCTTTTTTTTTCTTTTTTTTTTTTTTTTCTGCATGGCCATCTGTTGTAAATCATGACTGTGACTGCCACTACACATGTTAAGACACACAGAGCAACCACCAAAACCTCTTTAACAAAAACATCCACACGATCAACTCAGCCCTCAATCTCTATCCCCCTCCTCGATGATATCTAGCTCTGGTTTGGCCTGTAGTCTTTGTGATCAGAAGCACAGACGGACGTCCTGGTGGCTTTGAGCCAAAGTACACAACACACACATTGTGGGTTTGTTACTGGATCATCACTTTTGCTTCATCCGACCCCTATCATTCCTGTTTGGCTTCCCTGAAACAGGACTGCCATAAAACTTAAATACAGTTGCAGGGCAAAAGAGAAAAAAAAACAGTCAGGAGCAGAGCAGTGGAGGGTCGAGCAATATATAAAGTAACATAACCGGATAAAACTGAGTGAAGTGAGAGGGTCTGTCAGACTGGAGACCATCTGGACCTGATCGTCTCTGTAGCACCACAGCTCTGCTCCACATGCTGCCTTTGATATGACTCCGCTCACAGCTGGACTTGATAAAACAGGGGGTTTTGTGGTACGTGGCTTTATGTGTATGTGTCTGCGTGCATGTCTGTGCATGTGTATTTATATGTGTTTGCAAGTTTTTATGTGTGTGTTTTAGCCTCACACTGTGTCACTTCCACATCGTCTAGTCGCAGAACCCCCACACCTACACATACACACATTTACACAGACTCACATGTTTTCCATTTAGGTTTTAATTTCCCTCCTTTTCCCCTTTTCCTTTCGTCTGTTTAAACAGCCGGCAAGCTGCCTGTAAAAGCCCTGATCTGTTTACATGATAGGCTGCCTGGTGCTAGGTTGTTTAATGCACGGTCATAAATTATACAAGAACTCGGCAAACTCAGAATGAACACCATACTGCGGTTTCAGCAAATGCCAAAAATCTGTTTCACATAGCTTAGATCTTGGACACCCTCAAAGCATGGAATAAGTGGATTCTTAGTTGTTTTACCACCAGTGATAACAGGACAGCCTTTATACTCCCACTCATAAAAAATTCCTATATGTCCCATCTGATTTATCACAAATCAACTACATTCAATTGATTAAAACCTTATAATTTAATTTAAATCCGAACCGCATTCCTTTACCCAGAAAAAACATAAGATCTTGTCTACTCTTCAAGTCACTGTGCTTGAAATACAATCACCTTAAGCTATATTTTTAATCATTGAATCGCTTTTGGCCCACAAGCTATATAAAAAAAGTGTTCCTTCAAGTATCTCTGTTTCACATGGAAATATCACATGTTATCCTACTTTTGACCCACAATCAGATGTTGTTCTCTTGAGATTATCATGACCTTGCAGGGATCACTGCAGGAGACCATGTATGAATTATTCTGAATATAGATGATAGAAAATGTCTAAGAAGACAGAAGTGCTTAGTACGAATGAATGCACCATAAAAGCTTACATACATGGAAGTGATAACTTAATATACATATTATACATATTCTGACCTGTAATTTATCATTAGAATGCCCCCTAGACCACTTTCTATTTTCCATAAATACAATTTGCATCCTTAAATGTTTAATTTGTCTGTTTTAGATGATGTTATTTGCTGAATTTGCATGAATGAACAGAAATCCATTCTTCAGCCATGTACCAGTTCCACATATGTTAAGTCCATCATCTGTGACGGTTTTGATCAGCAATCACAACATCATTCTCTGTGGCCTGAAACCAGACACAGTGGAGATGATGTCATGTGTGGATGAATGGTCAGCATGGGAGACTGTGAGGACATGAGGAAGCAGTGATTCACTGAGAAGCCTGATATCAAATGGTTCATGCCTTTAGGCTCTACAGTAAAATCTAACAGTCTAAGGATGTGAACATTTTATTGTCTGTCAAAAGCCATATGTAAATTGTGGGAAATGGTAGGTGACGCATCCTCAAAATTAAACCAAATGCATGGTTTGTCTTGTAATGGGTGCAGCTGTGGCCGTGGCCTAGAATGGCTGGAGAGTCGGCTTGTGTCTCCGGTTTGATTCCCTGGACTGGCAGAGAGTTGTTGGCTAATGTGCCCTTGAGCAAGGCACTTAAACCCCCCATTTGCTCACCAGGCGAGCCCACTGCTCCTAGCATGCAGTGTATGAGATAAAACAAACAAAATAAAACTTCTCTTCTCTTCTCTTCTCTTCTCTTCTCTTCTCTTCTCTTCTCTTCTCTTCTCTTCTCTTCTCTTCTCTTC
>JAPTYQ010000030.1:27624302-27646174 GCA_029814465.1 Ostorhinchus cyanosoma | reverse complement strand
CCCCCCCCGCAGTGCGTGGTTTATTCTATAACAACATAAGCTGTTAAAGGTACTGTGAAGTCTGATAATCCTTAGCGGTATTGCACTCACTGTGCAGGATTGTTTGAGTTAAAATATGCAGCCAGGTTGGCATTAAGACAGATCTTCACATCCGCCTCTTTGTCTTGTCACAACATGACTCATGATTTTAACTCACCAATGAATGACAAAATCAAAGTACATGTCTGTATCATTGTACAAACATGAGACATAAATCTGAGCTTCTTTATGTGTATCTATATTAAACACTTATGCAGATACAGTGATAATGAGGAAGAGACACTTTTGCACAGTGCGTTTTCTGCCACCGTTATTTAGAGAACTGAGAAAGTGCGGAACCAGAAATATCAATAATTACCTGTCTTCCATAGGAACTTAGCTACATCTAAAAGTAAAGTGTAAGCTGATCATTGTCAGAAGTTCTGCTTTTATAATCATTGTTCTCATTGGGAAGAAGTTCATTAACTAAAAGAAGAAGAGTCTACAAACATTATACTACTCTACTGACAAAATCTAAAAGGTGAAATTAGATGGAAACTTTAATCTACCCCATGGCTTCCAACTTGGACTCATTTGAGAATTAAAGTCTGAGTTTATAGTGTGTTGTATATTTTGTGGTAAATCATACACACTGACAGATGTGCTCACAACACAGCACAACATTAGATTTTCTAGACAGTAAAGATGGTGAGTGCTTCACAGACAGCTTTCTTATATTACAAGACAACGTGACTGGGTCAGCTCAGGAGACGACGTCACAGAGGGGTAAGATCAAAACCAGTGTTAACAAACAAAGAAAGACAGAAGGGGATCAGAGGCGCACACAGACACACACTGATGTGTAGCTGCACACGCACGTAGTTGTAACTAACATTACCACCCACTGAATAGCACCTGTGTGCATGTGTGTGAGTGAGAGCTGCATGGGAAAAAAGGTCACAGTCAGGAGTCTCTCATATGGACTGGATCAGCCGCTGCACAGGTCAGAGGTCAGAGGGTCAGGGGTTGAGCTCTCTAAACCAATCACAGGTCAGCGTGGGGTGGAGGGGCTTTCCATGTGAAGTGAATAGTGCTTAGACGGGATAAGAGGAACACACCCTAAGCCTGCTTTATGACCCAGTTTCAAAAAAACAGACACTCAGACACCTCACTTATCATGACGTGGTCACTTTATCACATCTAGTAATGGTCGGTCTGCCAGTCACCACTATTTCATCACACAGGTTTGTCAAATTATTAAAAAATGAGGTAGAAATCACATAGGGTGACTTGTAGAAAACATGTAGTTTGGGGTATCTGAGGGGACAATGACGAGGAAACTGGATACATCCTTTCATAAGACACATATAATTACACCATTACTGTTAAATTTTGAATAATTTTGTTTTCAGACGCATTTCTCTTTTTATTCCTATTTATATGCATGTGTCATTCACTGGGTGCAATGATTAAATCCTAGTTACACTTTATCTCTCAAGATTAAATCACATTATCACATTCTCACAATCATTAATAAGAGGAGGTAAAAATATATATTCTTTTCCAACTTTCTATTCATCCATCCATCCACTTGATCAAAACTTATCCATTCAGTATATGCTGTTTCACATGAAGCGTCTTAGTTTGTTGCACTTCTGACAATTAAATTTTATATTTCCAGTCTTAGAAAGAAGTTTTCGTGTAATTTTATTTGTTTAAGTTTCCCTGCAGTATGACACAAATAACCATTACAGCCATCACCAAATCCCTTTATGTTGGAGTTTTGGGAAACATAAGGAAAATTAGTTTTTTTTGTGTAGCTGTCAATGTTTGCAGCTTACAAAATACAAAGATGAATTAGCAATAAACGGCTTGAACATTTAGCGAGCAACAGATGAGCAGCATAATTAGATTTTTTAAAAGAAGTGGGATATGTAAGTGAGTGCAAATAGGCCCACTCTATTAAATAAATGTGCACAGTGTATATTATTACATAGAGAGAAGAGGAAGGCAGAGAGATTTGAGTTGATTTGCCATGACACTTGTTAGGAAGGTTCACAGCAGCTACCAAGAAAGGCAGTATTTGTGCTCTTGTCTGCGTGTGTGTCTCAGTATACGCGTGTGATTCATCTACGTGCGCGCTCCAGTCTGTGTTTGTGTGTGTGTGTGTACGTTTGTGCGTGTCCTCCGTGCACGCGCTCGTCTTCAACTTCTCTCCAGCTGAACCCCACGTTACTTTGATTGACATCTCAGACTCGCCTTCACACACCGCACAGCCCGCCCCGCGCGCCTCTGGAATGGCAGCTACCGACGGCCGTGACGATTGGTCAGAATCCGCGTAACTCAACGAGGTCAACCGGCTCGGGGCGCTTTTCCAGGCGCCTATTGGTCACACGTCTAATCTACATCGTTATACCCACGTGGAGCGGAGGCTGTGATTGGACCTGAGCCGTTTTGTGGGCCGGGCTTCATTTTCGGTTAGCTGGGGAGCGTGAAACCGCGTGAGAAAGTTGCCATTGAGGTAAAGCAGAGCTGGACGGCGGACCGCTGCTGCCGCTGTGGGAGTTGTTGTTATCAAGCAACGTCTTTCTTTTTTGTGCTTTTTTTTCTTTCAACGAAATCTTTTTTGGAGGCAGGTTTGATATACAGAGCCGGCAGGGAAGTAAATATTTTTGTTTTTATTGGTTCAACCGCCAACTAGCGCAGCGAGTCAAGTGGGAACTCTTCACTGCAATTAACTCGTGTGGATTTGTTTGTGATGCTCTGACTGAGAGCCGACAGTTTGTGGGTGTCTCTGGAGGGTCCGCTGGCTTGAATTTCCTCTTGTTTGTTTGTTTGGCTGTCTCTCTACTCGGAATAAATCGGATTCTACACAAAACAAACGCCGGAGTGATTGAGGTGGCTCCAGGCTTTTTCATTCCTCACCTGGTTCGTACCCTCCTCCGTCTCTCTCCCCCCTACAGCTAATGAGCCGTTTCCCGTGTTTTTCCGGTTGATTTACGGCCGCTACTGCCGGTCGAGCGGAGGAAGAGACAACGACCTGAAGAAAGCGAGGGACGGAGTGGAGTGGATTGGAGCGGGGATTCACGGTAGTCGCTCGTTGAACTCGGTCAGTTTTGTTTGAAATTAACGACGGTTGGTGCTCGTGCTCACGGCGGATGGATCCGTGAGTGTCCCACGTCTTTACTGTGCCCTATTTTCACCCACCGAAGCGGGCTTTTAAGAAGGAAGCAAGCCCATCCTCACCATGTTTCCCCAGGGGCGACACCCGGTAAGACTGCCTAAACAGTTCTTATTCACCTGGTTGTAACCGGTCACTGGCGGAGGTTTCCATTACCTCTTTGTCTGTCTGATCCGCCTCTTATTGTTTTAAAGTTTTTACACCCTCCGTGCTAACTATGTTTACATCCGCTTTTTTCTGCTTGATAATTGGACTCATTCGCCCTCAGCAAAAGTGCGATTCATAATGTTGTTTGTTTAATACTGGCTAATAATTAAAAGTTGTTGACATTACATGTGAGCCTGGAGTTAAACAGAAGATCAAATGTACATAATGAGGGACTATGATTTTAATAACACTGCTGTGTGTGTGTGTGTGTGTGTGTGTGTGTGTGTGTGTGTGTGTGTGTGTGTGTGTCAGACGCCCCACCAGGCTCCAGGCCAGCCCTTCAAGTTCACCATCCCAGAGTCACTGGACCGCATCAAGGAGGAGTTCCAGTTCCTTCAGGCACAGTACCACAGGTGGATAACACAAACACACATGTCTTTATAGGCAGTGTGATTTTCTCATTGTCATCTACCCTCTGACACTATACAAACCTCACCCTAACCACAATCATTCCCCTACCATAATGAACAAAACCCCAACCCTGGCCTCAGTCTAACCCATAAACCTGGATTAGGCACATACACATGCAGCAGACCCAGGCAGCGTTTTAGTCTTACACTGACTGCGGTAGGTCTAAGTCTCGGTGATGGGTGAGAGCCAGAGGGTGGCGTGTGGGCTCAGGGTTTCATAAATCACTCCGTATTTTCCCTTGTGTGTCAGTGTGTAGCTGTGCATTTGGCTAAAGCCTGCCTTAGTGTGTACAGTTGTGTTAGATTTTGCTTTTTCGTTATGTGTGTAAGTATACGTTTGTGTTTTTGAGGATGGTGGGGTATGCAGGAGGTGAAACCTGCTAATGTACTGTACAAAATTGGCTATTTCGCTTATAATTAGCATCTTGACCTACACTACCATACAGAAGTGAGGTTAAACCGATCACTTCACAGCTGACGGACATGCAACTACCACGAGTCACATCTTTTGCTCATTTCCATTCTTTTTAAAACTAGTTCCACTGCTTCTGTTTGTCCTTAAATTTGTGGATGCTTTAATTTAGTGACTAAAAAGACAGCGATGAGGAGTAAAGCTCTACAGTTGCTAATTTAGTTACTGAAGGAAAACAGCTGGAAAATCAGTGCATTGGGTCGTTAACGTTCCCACTTTTATTTCTTTGTTTGTCTAGAGATTTACAGATAAAATATTAGTGTCTGTGGTTCCATACATCACTGTCAGATGCATTTTAATGACCAAAATACTACATAATATTAATTTCTCTTTAATGAAAGCAGTTTCTGCTGTAAAACTAGTGTCTACTCTAAATTTAGTCAAGGTTTTATGTAAAGTTTTGAAACTTTAGGTGGTTTTTATTGATGCGTCTTGACTGTAAGACTGAATTTGTAAATACAACAAAATAATATTGTTTTTTGACCTAAAATTGTGAGCTGTTGTGTTTTTCAGTCTGAAGCTGGAGTGTGAGAAGCTGGCCAGTGAAAAGACAGAGATGCAGAGACACTATGTAATGGTAAGAAGAACTACGTGACACTCCATTCATTTGGTCCACCACAGCCTATCGCATCACACAGTGTGGATTGTGCCACCTTTGATGTTGACCTTGAGGAAAATTCTGTGATCCCACCAATTCAGTGTATTCTTGAACTGGATACGAACACACTTTTTGATTTTTCAGGTTTGAGGATTTACCAAATACTTGATCATTACCTTAACAAAGACATGAAAGTTAACACCTGTGTTTATTGTGCTCACTTGTACAGTTCCTTTTCTCATACATGCTAATGAAGATGATTAGAGTGTCAGATTAGACTGTGTAATGACTTTTCAATTTGTGAATAGGCTGATTTTTCTTTCTGATTACACTGAACTCTATCATTTCAGGGAGCCAAACCTTTTCCTATGTAGGGCGGGTGTACTTGTAAATCTGTGATTGAGTGATAGAAAGTATGGTTTTTTTTTTTCATACCTAAGCAACATAATGGGATGCACAATTAAATAATAAAATATGAGTCATGTAGCACACACGTACTATAAAGTCAAATTTCCGATATACACAGTATTTAAGAACTTATAGAACATTTATTTCATGTTAAGTTAATTCACCTACAGCCTAATTAAGGGAGGAGACAAGGAAGGCCTAATGAGTCAAAATTGGTCTTCTTCAGACATGATTTAGGGAAATGCAGAGATTTCTTGGCTTTCATAAATACTTATGAAAGTCATGATGTGAACAGATGTGATGCTGTATTAAATAAAATTGTACCAATACTGTATTACTTTTTGAATAAAATGCCTCACTTTGTGTGGTTAGGATTTTGTTTTTAGTTTTGTCAGAAATCTTTTCACACGTCTAATCATCTGACTTTGTGTCCTCAGTACTATGAGATGTCTTATGGCCTCAACATTGAAATGCACAAACAGGTATGGAAGGTTGTCTGTCTCCAGTATACCCTTTGTGTTTGTCTGTTTGTCTCTCTCTTCCTCTGATACTTTCCCTCCCACCCTCTCCCGGCAAGCTTTTGATGTATTTGGTGTGTGTGCCTGTTGACGTGTCCTTGCGTGTGCACAAATGCATTTGTGTGTTCATTCATTTATGTGTGTCTTTTACTGTACGCCTGTGTGTGCATGTGTGTTTATTCGTGATCGATGGGGCTCTGTCTCCATTTCCCCAGTTAGGGCCGGCCGGCTGAGCCCAGAGGCAGGATGAATGGTTCAGTAGATTGATTGGTGCTGTCTAGGGGAGCGGCCTGCTTTATTACATTAGAGGGGCAGGGCTGGGGAGGGCAGAGGAATCGATCACAATGAGGCCGGCAGAGGAGAGACAGGAGAGCTCCCCCTTTTAGAAGCAGGAAGACACACATACACACACACACAGTTACTGGAGTCAGATAGTTGCACAAGTGTGCAAACACAATATATGGGATAACAAGGCTACTTCCCTATTGTAATGTGCACACTCAACATACAGAATGGTAAAGACACTTATGTCCGGTAATATGTGATTATATTTATGCACATGACCACAGGGGCAACTGAGAACATGCAACGTAATTTATGCATAAACGTAATGAGTAAACATGTTCATGCATGAGTAAATACACAGATGTGCTGAGGGTAAACACACATTTACAATGCACACACGGATGCGGGGGAAACTTTCACACTTTCTTTTATGCACACCAACACAAGTTTCCCCACATGAGTAGTGCAGGGCTTAGAGCGTTTACCAGTAATTACCGCAGCTATCGACCAGTTGGACCAGAGGAAATTGGAGGTGGATTGGCCTGGCTGCTTCTCTGAGGGGTGGGGATGCTTCTCTGCCTCTCACACTCCCTCCCATTATTTTTTTCTGTAACTTCACTGGCTCTCTTTCTTCCTTTACCCTTGTGTTGTTCTCCTTTTTATATCCTCGGCTCTTTCCCATTCTTTCCTCTTTCTTTTTCTCTACTTACAATTATAGGATCTCTCTCCTTGCCTTTGCCCCCACCCCCTCTACCTTTTTTTGCTTTTCTTTTGGTTCCTCTTTCATTTTATGTCCATGTGAAGCTACTGTTCTTTCATTGTAAGGGAGATGCATCTCTTCCTATTGTACACACACACACACACACACACACATACACACACTAAAGCTCCAGGGGAGGTCATTAGCTTGGGGCTGCAGTTGTCAGAGCAACAAGCTTCTGTAGGCGGGGGGTACGGGGGATGCAGACTAACAACCCACCTCCTGCTGGGGATGTTCAGATGTGTGTGTATGTACTGTGGCAATAATTCTCCAATTATATGTGTAATGGGAAGCCTGTTCACTGTGAGCTCTCTGTTTCACTTTTCTTTACTTGTTTTTTCAATTAGATGAAAATCATTATGCAAATGTACACCAATTGTCAAATAATTCCTTCATGAGCTGAGGGAGGAAACAGAATTAAGTATTTTACAGTTTAGACAGAAAGTTGCACACTTCCAACTGTTCGTAAGTCATGATTTGTGATGATACTTCATGTAGGGATGTTGGTGTCAGGCTTTTACATTCCTCGCCTTACCTGTTTGATCCTTGATCCTTGTTAATTTTGTCAGTAAGCTTAGCTAAATTAGCTAAGTTGACCTGATAGTAATTAGCCTGAGTACTCAGATGTTCTATGTAGTAACCTTCATTCAGTGCTAATTATAGACTTACAATTCTGGATTCTGAGACTGGATGTACAGGTATAGTCTTTATCTAGCGCCTCCCATGCAATGGATAAATTAGGCATTATGAGATTTGGTTACAGAATGTTAGTCTGTCCCATGTCACTGCCTAGTGTGCAGGTTTCTATAGAAACCTACAGAAAGTAATATAGCTGCTCAGTTTTCACATAAGCAGTGTAAAGCAGGTGTGCAATTGTGCATGTTAGGTTTTCACATTGAAGAGATTGTATAGTCCTTTGTTTATTTAACAAGAAATATAAGCTTTTCACATTATCAGATTTTATTAAATCGGCAGATTATCCTGTTGCATAGAGTGACCAGTTGTGATTTACCTACATAGGGTTTTCAAAGCTGTTCATGTCAAAACGGCATTTAATCAGTAGGCAGGTTTATTGGTCTGTATTAATCCAAATTTGACACAGTACAGTTGTCTGTTCCGTATTGGACCTTGCAAAAACCAAACCGTTCCTGTATCTGGTGTAACATGGCAAGCATTCTTTGGTATCAATTTGTTGTCTTCAGTGATTGCCATTACTCAGGCTTGTTGTTGAGCAACAAAGCTCACACATGCAAGCATCTCCAGAGAATGCCTATGTCATTGTTGTAACTACAGAGAATATCTGGTGCTGAAGTTTGACTGACAGTGAGGGAAGGTCTAATCTCAAATGTGTGTGTGTGTTTTAGTAAAAAAAAAAAAAAAAGTAATTGTATCCCCGAATGAAGTGTCTGGCTGCTGCCGCCAGATATCCTTCATGTTAACATGATAACTTGAAAGATATTCAGTTTAGAAATTCATGTTTTCCATATCAATAAATATCATTGAGAGGTAGAACTGATTAAATTTTTTTGGACAATTTACCATTTCTAGATTGCCCACAAGGGGCCGCTCAAAAGTTTAAAATCACATAACACTCTTTTGTTCATATCTCTGGAACTATTTGTCTGATTGACTTCAAATCAAGTGCAAATGAAAGGTCATGACCCGGGGATGCCTCGCATCATGACACCATTAAGGATTGGGGATGTTCAGGGGATATACCTTTAGCCGTCGCTTCCGATGGCATAAGCCTAGTTACTCCAAGCTATTTGAAGTATCACACAGCAGTGCCCTTATTAGTCAATTACCTACAGTGTCACTTATTTATAGTGTCAGTCAGCCACCCTGTTTCTCGGTAAGGTTATTTGTAATTTGAGTCTTGCCAAGAGTGTCTCCTTTTAGTCATTGTCCAAATTATACTAGAGGTAAACCTTTTAGTTGTTTAGTGTAAGATTAATTTCACTACACTAGTACAAGACTAGTACTTTATTTAGCATCCTCAAGTACATAATTGGCTGAACTGTGGCTCATCTGGTGTTTGAGGAGTTGATAGAGATAGAGAAAGTACTTTACCAAAGGAAAGTGTCTTTAACATCACATCATTCCAACAGAACTCTTGAAATGCTGATGAGAGAAAATGGTCTCAAGCCTGAGTCAAATCTTTTGTGACGACAAAGCAAATGTATATTTCTACTGTAAGTGTAAATGTGTTGAAAATACCCAGAATTAAATCAGAGGCGTGGCTAGAAAGCCCTGGTTGCTTTGTGTGATGGGATATCAACTGTCTTTTTAAGCTCAATGACTATACAATGTAAATATTAGGGATGCACCGATACCAGTACTGGGTATTGTTCTGATACTGAGCATGTGTACTAATACTTATACTTGTAAAAGTGCTCTGATACAACCACACCAATACCATTTACGACATTCACAGTTAAGTGCAGCAGGTACACGGCAGAGGAGTAATGTCAGCAGTGTGGAGATTTTTCAAAATAAACAATGATGACCAAAGTAACACTGACTGCAAGATACATTAAAGACACAGACGGATATGGATAGAGCGTTCTGTCCGTCCTCTGCCTACATTCTGTGCGTAATTACCTCTGCCAAGGAGGTTATGTTTTTGCCTGGGTTTGTCTGTATGTCCATTCGTTAGTTAGCAACATAACTCAAAAAGTTATGGGCAGATTTTTCTGAACATTTCAGGGATAGTTTGAAATGGCAAAAGGAGGAATCGATTAGTTTTTGGGGGTGATCCGGAAGAAATCCTGGATTCTGGATCACTTTGAAATTTTCGTTAACATTGTGGTAAATGGGGCCAAAAATTGTCTTAATTGTTGCGCTTGGCGGAGGTCTGCACTCTCCGAGTGCTTTTCTAGTTCTGCCTGTTTTCTGGGTGCTCATAGATGCGTACTCAGACGGAGAATATGGAGCAGTACTGCCGGGAACCGTGGAGGTGGTGCAACTTTTCAAAGAGCAACTGTGTGAATTTGTGAAAAACTGACATTTATGAAAATTACCCTCATCAATATCAACATTAGCATCCACATTAGTATTACATCTGTTGTTGCCATGTTTATTATTGACTTTCTTCTTCTCAAAAAACGGTACTCTTCGTGATATTTTTCCCAAGTATGGTTAATTAAGAGCGGCAGCCTCTAGTGGATTGATTGAGAAACGCTCATTCCAACACATGAAATGTCAGTAGCAGCACTTTGTTACAGTCAGACTGACTATGACAATAAATCACATTTTCAAAAATAACTAAGAACTGTAATGGTATTATTAAGTACTCATATTGGTACTCAATATCGGCAAGTAATCAAATATAAGTACTTGTACTCAGTCTGGAAAAAAGTGGTATCGGTGCATCCCTTGTAAATGTACCATATATTACTGTAACAGTGACTAGAATGGCAATCCTTAGGTTTTTGTTGTTCTAAAATAGATAGCCTTTTGAAGGTTTATGACCCTGTGCCAATGTATCTATTTTTGCGAGGATGTGTATGTGTGTCTGATGGGCCATTACTACATTTCATGGCTCCTCCAATTCCCTCTTCACCCCGGCCGTCTTCGTATCAATTTAATTGGATGATATGTAATATGAGTGCCCTTATCTGATTTGATGCCACAGTGGGGGTATCTGGTTTCAGCCAATTGTAGCCACCTCCGGGGGTTGGGGGGCAGGCGGATGTGTTGGCATGGATACTGGGGGAGAGCAAATGAAGTTAGTCACTGATGAGATTATGTTGAAGTGCTGATGGGAAGAGAAACAAGTACGGGGAGGATTGCACGAGGAATAAAGAAATGGAACAGGCAAGACAGAAACTTGAGCTCACAGTGATAATTTGAGAGGAAAATCTCATTGTAAAACTTGTATGTTTGTCGTGCTGAAAATGGCACATGCTGTATTTATATGACTGACTTGTGCGGTGTTCAGTGTGTGTGTGTTTTTAACTTAATATGACTGTTGTGTGCACTTGTATTACTTTATTGGCATTCCAAACAGCTGTCTTTTCTTAATGAATGTAATTATGTTATTAACAATTTATTCTCTTATCTCCCTGTGTGCCTCTTCCTCCATCAGACTGAGATTGCCAAGAGACTAAATACCATCTGTGCACAAGTCATTCCCTTCCTCTCACAGGAGGTAACTATGTGTGACTTTGAGCTCCTTGCTGGCTTTTTCACCATTAATAAAGTCTTGTTGTATGTGTTATCTTCACTGTTAAATTGCGCCTTGTCCTCAGTAACACTGTTTGTCTGTTTGCAGCATCAGCAGCAGGTTGTCCAAGCTGTGGAACGAGCTAAACAGGTTACCATGGCAGAGCTCAATGCTGTCATCGGGGTACGTGGACTGCCAGGTCTTCCACCTACAGTGTGTATTCCTCTACTTCCTCTTTACATGCATCAATTGTCTTTACATGTGTATGTTTGTATGTGTAGCCTTAAAAAACACATTTCATAGTGCACACCTTCAAAGGTAACAGTAAGATAAACCTCACATATTTTGTTTCCTGACTTGCATATTTTTTTTATATCTAAGCAGTAATTTTATTTCCATAACATTTCAAGCTTAGAGATCTGAAAAGCTGTGTAATAGACAAATGAAAATGCAAATATGTACCTTTTTGTAAACGGGTGTAGAGTGAATAATTGAGAATGGTGGTGTCATCAGAAGGTGGTAGTGTAGCCTATGCTACACATGACTTCAATGCATATAGAAGAAGAAGCAGAATACACTGGTTCATAATCAGACCATACTACCTGCTGCTACTACCAACTTTGCGTTGTGCTTTATGAGATTATCCTGGAAGATGATATGGATCAGTTAGCTGATCAGTCACAAGAATTGCTACATCAGAGTTTATGCAAAAAAGTGTTTCCACTTCAAGTGTTGGTAAAAACCTTTTTCAGATGAGCAAGTCTTTTTGGATTTTACCATTTTCATAAACTGTTTCCAACTGCATATAAAATACTATCACAGTAGCATAAGGTATGTGTTGTCCATTTGAGATAACTCATTTTGAACAAGGAGCAAAACAGAACAAGGTTTTCCCTGTATGGTGTTGTGCATCATCAGTTATCTAGATTCGACTGGAAAAAGCACTGGAGTGATTAACAGGGCACAGTAAAATTAAGTTGGAAGAACCTGGCTAAAACCTCAAGATGTTGATAGTAGTGACTCTGGATGGGATGGGAGTGTGTTGAAAATGCCAAACTTTATAGGAGCAGTAGGAGCTTGACTGGGGCAGTGAGGCCATGGGCTTGAGTTGAAGGAGAATGTGGAAAGGGGGTGGAGGTGAGAGGGTTAGCTTAGCATAGATTAGTCTTGATGGGTAGTATAGCTAGAGTGTGTGGTGTGCTTGTTAGTTGGCGGGACTGATGGAGGTCTGTGTGATGGGGGAGCGGTAAATTTGGCAGTTGCTGTTTGAGTTTTAATTGCAGGATTCCAGTGTTTGTAAAAGGGGTGTGGGGTGGGGGTGGGGGGGTCAAAGCATTGCCCTTACACTCCCCTCTTCCCCTTTTCTGCCGTCTCCCACGCCAGCCTGTCATTCACCCCGTTTGTGAGTTAAATGAGTGTAATGAAGCATGTTACCCCCACCTCTGCTCACACACACACACACACACACACACACACACACACACACACACACACACACACACACTAGCTCACACAACATCCCATGACAAACCAGGCTCCCTTTTTGTACATCAATACTTCCCCTCCATTTACTCCCATCAGGGGTCCTGTTTGTGTGCCTGTGCATGTGTGTTTTTGCATCTGTTTGTGTGTGCATCTGTGTGTAGCAGAGCATGCATTTCTCTTATCCTCAGAAAACAACAGGCAGTGGTAGGATGGTTGAGTGAGGGTCTGTGCGTCTGCCTTGTTTATCTAGACTCTGTGTACGCATGTTAGTGTGATCAAGTGTGACGTGTGGGTGTGTTTATGTTTGATTGCTTGGCAAGCGAGCCAACCTGGGAGTGTGTGCGTTTGTATGTTTGTGTGCATTAACAGGAATGGGGGGGCTTCAGGTTAAAAGACTATTTTGTTGTTTTGCTTTCATTCATTGGGACAGGATACAGCGAATGAGGGATAGATTGAGAGGAGAGGAGAAGGCGGGGCTCAGGAGTGGGGGGAGTGGGTTAGTCAATTAGGTGAGATAAAAGTCGGTTTGACCTTCAGCACTCCTTCCACCCCTGCCGAGTCGCCTCCTGTGCCCCCTCCTTCTCCTCTAATCTCCCTCCTTCCACCTCCCCTCCCTGCGGCGAATCAGTGAGCTTGGATTCCCGCGGCTACTGTCTGAGGAGGCAATAATGATGTTTTGGAACACAAAGACATTTCACGCTCAGACGAGCGCCTGATTTGGTGTGAAAGAGAGAGCAGGGCTGCTAGCCAAACTCCCTCTCTCTCTTACTCTCTTTCTCTGACCTCTTCTCTCCTCCTCTCTTCTCCTCTCTCCTCAGCCGCCTCACTCCCTCACAAGACCTGACAGTGCAGGCAGCAGCTGGGGCTCTCAGCCCTCACCCTTACCCCCACCCCCACCACACCCCCCCACTCCTCACTCATTCCTCCTTTTCCTCCCTGCCTCCCTCCCCCTCTTGTCCCACCACATCCTCAGGCTCTGGGCTGTGATCCCAGCTGTCAGTATTGTTCAGTGTTTGACCCCAGAGGGAGAAGGGTGTATGTGTGTGTTGGTCTGTGAGGCAGTGTGTAAGGGAAGAGGATGTGTTCACTGCCTCACAGAATGCAGTAGCCAGTTTATGTGGCGTAAAGTCAGAAGGAATTGCCCCATCTGTGGAAGATTTCAATAGGGTCACAAAATCTCTATTGATCAAGTTACAAAGTGCTATTGATTTTTACCCACTGATAACTGATTTTCATTGACTAATCCATAAATTTTACCCATATGTTGATGATTAAATCTGCTGATCTTTGTAGTTTAAAACATTTTGTAGTGAATAATTATTTTATCAGCCTAACATGATGTGCCTGGTTCATAGTAACTCCAGCCTGTGTGGGGGTTGAATTGGAATGCGGTATTTCATACAGTGTCAAATTACCAAATGAACGTAAAACATATTGACTGCTATAGGTTGAAACATCAAAAAGATGTCTCACATTTGTACTCTGGAACCACCAGTCCAGTCTTCATTTGTCAGCTGATCTAACCACCCCCTTCTTTTGTCTCCCCTTTCCCTCTTACAGCAACAGCATCTATCTCATAACCATGGCGGTGCCCCTGTGCCCCTCACACCCCACCCTGCAGGCCTACATCCCTCTCAGCTGAGTGGTTCAGCCGGTCTCCTGGCTCTGTCAGGAGCTCTTGGTGGTGTACCTCCTCATCTGGCAGGAAAAGAAGCTGGTGATAAGAAGCCTCACCTGTCTGGGCCAGATTCACACCCTGCAGGACCTGAGCACCTAAGAGGTGAACAGACACACCCTTAAGCACAAAAACATCAATTGGAAGTAGAAAAAATCTGACAGATTGAAATGCCTACAAATATATGACACACATGGTTTCCACTAAAACCAGCATCTTTAGCAGAATTTGATTGACATTTTTCACAGTTTTATTACTTTTTAAAATAGTGTCAAATATTACATTGGGTGTTTCATGTGACAATCTGGACTTCTTAATCATTAATCTAACAAATTGTGCTGGATACAACTAACTCTGTCCCCTTTGTTGCTTTTGTTTTTCTTCACTGCTCTGCTGAACCGTATAACCTGAACCTCTCATACACATTTCGAATGGCAATAGAGCGAGAGCCTGGAACAGTAAGTATTTCCTTTTTCTAAGACTGCAGCAGTGTGTAATGTGCTGACAAACACTGTTTTTCTTGCCTCTCTCAAGGGGATAGTTTTAGTTGAAATTATGAGTACAGAATCAGTCATCTTTGGACCTTAAACTCGGGTCCTAAACAGATGTAAATGAAATTGGCTGCATTCAATTTAATAACAGCTCTACACATTGACACCAGGAATTGTTTGTAAAACAATGGTCCAATGAGTCAGTTACTGTATTTCACATGTATTAGTCTTGTATTTTAAGTACAGCTTCTAAAGTCTCAGTGTACACAGAGGCATACTCTTATCTAACATTAAACTCTTACCGTACAATCCAAGTAAAGGTAGAACAGGTGTTGCTGAGACAATCACTATAATGGTATTGCTATTATTTGTTCTTGGCTGGTGCACTGACATAATTTTTCTTCAGTGATCAATGAAGTTCTTTACAACCTGTCATTATGCTTAAAATACAATGTTTTTTTAGCCTTTGTTTCACACCCAAACAGCTTTTAGCCTAAAAAATGTACATTTCAGAGTTTTGGACTGTCAGTGAGTGTGTGTTTGTGTTGTCATGTGTGTTTGGGGATCTCTAGGGCTACAGCTTTGGCCTGCCTGTTCAGTTCTGCCCTAGATCTACTCTGAGCTGTTAGGGTTGCCTTTCTCTTCCAAATGGGCTTTTTAGCATGGTCACATGTGCACGCACCAGCACACAGAACCGTACGTGCACACATACATACACACATACTCTTTGAGCCCAGCCTGCATTGTTGTGCCTATTTAACACCTCAGTGAGCAGATTACCCCCTTCTCTCCCCTCGCACCTCCCCTGATCCCGCGCTTAAAGACTCATTGTGTTTAATATCACCACCACTGAGAAGGGAGGGCTTGGGAAAAGGTGGGGTGGTGTGGGGGTGAGAGAACAGCGGTCATATGACACTGAGCTTGTGTGTGTGTGTGTGTGTGTGTGTGAGAGACAGAAGGAGGGGGGACTATGCTAAAAGTGAACAGGGGAGGGACAGAGGGGGGAAATTGCTTATGTTTTGCGGGTCAGTGCTCCTGTGCTCAGCTCACTAAAACCTTTCAATACAGGGGGAGGAGATGGGAGGGAGTGAAAGAGGGGAGGGTGTGAAGGAGGGGGGCCTTTGGCAGAATACAGATTTTCACCCCCCCTCTCTCTCTTTTCCTCCCTGGCCTCTTGTCGCCCTTTCTTCTCCTCCACGCTCCCACACCCTCCCTTCATCCTTTCTGTCTTCGCTGTCTCATCCTCTCCCTTTCCCCCTTTTGCTCACCCCTCCTCCTCTGTAGCTATTCCTCCTTCATTTACCCTTTATCCCCCCCCCCCCCCCGAAGCCCAAGTGCTCACTCCCCTGCTAGATGTGTGCACGCTCATGTGTGTTTGTGTATGTTGGATGCACATTTCATTGACAGCCTGAGACTATAATGGACTCAACATGAAGCTTTAATCCATTAACAATAGGATCCGTTGGTCAGGAGGCCAAAGGGGGGCAGCTTTGTGTGTCTGTGTGTGTGCGCGCGCTTGCATCTGTCTGTGTAGTCTTGGGACGCAGAGGGGCACTAGAGTGTTATGCAAGTAATATACATGGCCAGCCTGACACACACTTGATAGTACACACAGGCCTTCACAGTCAATTACACATCATGCACACAAACACACACACACTAACACACACTAACTGCAGCTAGTGCAGCTTGTCAGAGCCAGGAGAGGGAGCACCGATAGATTTTGAGAGCCACTTAATGTAATCATCAACTTCAGTGGCGTGTGTTTGTGTGGCCGTAACTGGCTTTGGTCAAGTGAGAAAATTGCTTTCTGTTTAAGTGTTAGTGCTACTTAATTCATGCCTCTGTGCACTATTAACCTATTTGTGAGTGAGCGTCTGTTTTTATAACCTCTACACATAGCTGAATATAACTGTTGCAATTAGTGGTAGATAGATTATTGTGATCTCATGCAGGATAGATATAGCTTTATTTGTGCAATGTCGTGTCATCTTAAGAAATTCGTCAGCCTTTTTTCCTCTAAAATGAATGCTTCTCTATTTGCTCTCTTCTGTAGAGTAACTCATTACTCCCGGAAAGTCTTAGGAACTCAGATAAACGACGCAACGGACCAGAGTTCTCAAATGATACAAAGAAACGCAAGGTGGATGACAAGGACTCTAGCCACTATGTAAGAACTACTTTTATTATCAAATTATTATTGTTATTATTATTATTATTATTATTATTATTATTATTATCTATTTAATATTCATTGTATGTTCATGGTAGCAGTCTTTTTTGCAATTCAGAAAAAAGGTATGAAAAATACCTGTTCATAAAAACTTTGTTTTCATTTGCAGGATAGTGATGGGGAGAAAAGTGATGATAATTTAGTGGTTGATGTCTCAAATGAGGTGAGTGTATTAGTTTAGTAACATTCTTCCCTTTGAGTTTTTCTTGTTATATGCATAAATGTACAGTGATGTAAGACTTTTCACTAAACTTCTATTTTCTAGATAACCGTTGTTCAACACAAGTATTAATGTACTTTTCTGTCCACCAGGATCCAGCCTCCCCCCGAGGTACACCTCTTCCATCTCCACGAGAGAACGGCCTTGACAAAGCACGTCTCCTCAAGAAAGATCCCTGTAGTCCAGCCTCTACTGCTTCATCAGCAAGCTCCTCTTCCCTGAAATCCAAAGAAATGGCAATGGTACAGATTTACAGTACTTTTAGAATATTTTTTTTAAATTAAAAGTACCAATGTGTTGCTCATATATTAATTGAATGTGTATATCTCTTTTTATGACAGCGAGACAAGGCAGGCACACCTGGGTTAAAGTCAAGTACACCAACCCCAAGAGGTGATTCCACCCCTGGTCCAAGCTCTACACCTGGAATTAGACCCAGTCTATCAAAACCCCCCTCCATGGAGATACCCCACCCACCCAGTATGTGCAGTATAATCACAGCCACATATCTGCTCTTATGGTTTATTTTCCAGTCATGTTTATAAAATACAATACTTGTAATGTTGCTTTAATGTCTTGTGCCAGTGGGGATTCAAGATATTGTACAGTGAATTGGTCATTATCACAAGATAAAGTTCAACAGTGCAGGCCATGGTTAATTTCACTGTAATGACTATAATAAATGCAATGTTAATGATAAATCTGTTTTTCTTACTTAATTTTGCATTACAGCCAGAGAGGGAGTTTTTAGTTTCTTATTAAGTCTCTTTTATTTAGTGTGTCATGTCTGTCTATTCTTACCTTTTCAGATGCAGGTTTACGGACTCCTTTGGCCGTGCCAGGCCCATATCCAGGGGCATTTGGTATGTTACCACATGCAGCAGGGATGAATGGGGAGCTGGCTGGTGCTGCTGGGGCTGCGGCTTATGCTGCTGGACTGCACAACATGTCACCTCAGATGAGCGCTGCTGCAGCAGCCGCTGTGGCTGCATATGGTCGATCACCCATGGTGAGTTGAACTTTTTGCGAAATGTTTAATTTCTAGTGCATCTATTTGTTTGAGCTCAGCATGACGTACAGTTGTTTGTACCCCTCCAAAACAATTTTCTTTTTTGTCCTATCATTTCATCCTCTGTTTTTAATACAGTCATACCAGGAAGCTGATCCATTATTACACACAGGACCCTCCCCAAGAAGTTTCACTTAAGCAACATCTGGAAACCACTATGTTGGCGTTTTTTTTTTTTAATGCTTTGCATATTTGAAATATTTTTTATCTGCATATTTACTTTCATGTTGCGTTCTTTTTCGAAAAATTGGCATTTCACCCATATGAGTCAGTGAACTAAAAGATTAAGTCATGTCATAGTCACTTTTAATCACTGTCAGTAATTGCAAAGGTGTATTTCTCTTTTCTCTGTGAGTATTTATGTAGTTAGTATGCTACTGTGCATTACTTTCAATCACCCCATCACTCTTAGCTGTGTTTGCATAGCATTCATTACATTGTTTAAATAGGGTTTAGTAGACTCACAGCTGTGTCTGTCTGGGCAACACTTGATAGAGACCTAGGTTGTATTTGTGTGTGTTGCACTGAAGCGGAGTGCAAGTACTGACAGCTCTGCCTCTGTGTGTTTGCCGACTCTTCATCATTCAGATTCAGATGATTTGTGTGCTCGAGAGTGTCTGTTTGTTTTGTTCTCATGAGTGTTTGTGTTCTGTTCCGACGGATATTATTGACCTGTGTGCCTTTGCTGATGCCCATAGGTGCCTGTTAGCACTGTGCTCATAATGTGTCTGTGTTCTCTCCTCAAGGTTGGTTTTGATCCTCATCCTCACATGCGAGTTCCTGGAATGCCTCCTAGCCTCACAGGAATTCCTGGGGGCAAACCGTAAGTATATTTGAGACTGCTTGTTTGTATCTCTAATTTTAGCCCACTAGTCCACTGTCCACTTTTTACCCTTGGCCCTTGTCGCAGGGTATTGTCATCAGTTCGTCGTCCATCTGTCTGTCCGTATGTGCACAAACTTGGGCGTGCACCAGTTGTTCTCAACGGGGGGGGGCAGCAGATAGTCAATGATAAGGAAACCCTGGCAAGGGCACATTATGTTTTTGTATTCTGTCTTTCTCTGCCATCTTATCTCTGTCTTCATGTTTAACCTCCCGGCTTCCTTTGCTTCATCAGTGCTTACTCCTTTCACGTTGCGGCTGACGGACAGATGCAACCCGTGCCATTCCCCCCAGACGCTTTGGTGGGCCCAGGGATCCCTCGCCACGCCCGCCAGATCAACACTCTGAACCACGGAGAAGTCGTTTGTGCCGTTACCATCAGTAACCCAACCCGACATGTTTACACAGGAGGGAAGGGCTGTGTCAAGGTCTGGGACATTAGTCACCCAGGCAACAAGAGCCCCGTGTCACAGCTTGACTGTTTGGTGAGTAAGGTGGTGGGGTTGCAGAGGCAGTGGTGTGTTTTTAATCTAAACTACTCTGACAGGCATTTCAGTCATGTTGTAAGTTAAAAACTACAAACAGAATACACATATATTTTTGTTTTTCAAAAGTGATATTAAAAATATCCTAATATCTCATCAGAACCGGGACAACTACATCCGCTCCTGTCGTCTCCTCCCTGATGGTCGGACACTAATTGTGGGTGGTGAAGCGAGCACATTGTCAATCTGGGATTTGGCCACACCTACTCCAAGGATTAAGGCAGAGTTAACATCATCAGCACCAGCGTGCTACGCCTTAGCTATCAGCCCAGACTCCAAAGTCTGCTTCTCATGCTGCAGCGATGGAAACATTGCAGTTTGGGATTTACACAACCAGACATTGGTCAGGTAAGGAAGATTATGTTTACTTTTTTAAACATCATTTAAAGGACTACTTTAATGTAAGTAATCATTTGACTTACCGCCCACATATAGTATGGACCTACTTAAACTCAATGAATGAGGGAGTTGGCAGTATTTGTTTTCCTCCAAAATTAATACAAGAGTTGATCACATTTTAAACACAGTCTTCTCCTCACTTGGGAAGTTTATGGTGCATAGTAACTGTATGGGCAAACTGGTACCTAGAGTATATTTGCTTAACCTCTTTTTATTTATTTAACTCAGAATATGTGTATTTGTCTCTGTATCCTGTAGGCAGTTCCAGGGCCACACAGATGGAGCCAGCTGTATTGACATTTCCAACGATGGCACCAAGCTGTGGACTGGAGGCCTGGATAACACTGTCCGCTCCTGGGATCTGAGAGAGGGACGGCAGCTGCAGCAGCATGACTTCACATCACAGGTACAGTACACTGGTCAACTGATGTTAAAAACTGTATAGCATTTAACACATTTGTATTAAAATTAAACAGCTACAGCAAAATAGAACACTAGTAATATTTCTTTTCCTCTGTCCTGTAGATCTTCTCCCTCGGCTACTGCCCAACAGGAGAATGGCTTGCAGTGGGGATGGAGAGCAGCAATGTTGAGGTTCTTCATGTCACTAAACCTGACAAATACCAGCTTCATCTACATGAGAGCTGTGTACTGTCCCTGCAGTTTGCTTATTGTGGTAAGTAAATATTTACTTTGTAACCTTCTTTCAAACCCTTGTAGCCATGACTATGGAGTTTCACTTTATTACATTAATATATTAGTCTGTTGCTTACCTTGTGACTGTTTTTCTCCACTCAGGTAAATGGTTTGTGAGTACAGGAAAGGATAACCTACTGAATGCATGGAGAACACCGTATGGAGCCAGTATATTCCAGGTTGGAACCGTCAAATCCTTTATGATATTTAACTGTTAAAAGTTGCAGTTAGTTTTGTACTGAAAAGTTTTTCTTTTTTTTTTTAACCTTCAATCTGGGTTTATTCAGTTTTTTTACTCGGTGGCAACAAATCCCATTAAAAAATTTTTAAATAAAAATAAGAGAAAAACAACTATCCAACCAATCTATGCCTCCTATGACAGCATATTAGTGCCACATAGAAAATATAAAAACGCTTGTCACTACCAGAACAAAGTTGCAATATGTCAAGAATAAAGTCATATTATGAGAATAAAGTCAGAGTTTTGAAAAACTAATAATTAACAAAAAATAATGTTGTACTTTTATGAGATTAAAGTCATAATATTTTGAAAGTACATTTCCAGTAGCCCGATTAAAAAGTCATAATTTGGAAATTGTAAGCCTTAAGTCTGGTTGAGTTTCCGGCGAGCACAAGTGAAGCAGCAACTTTCACTTCTGTTGGACCAGACGACTAATGCTAATGTTTTGGTGGTGGGCGGGGCTAATAGGCTCAGTATTTTGGTGCATTAAACCCCAAATAAATGGTGACCTCACAAAATGTTCCAAGTACACTATTATGCGATGAGTGGGTAAAACTTTATGCTGAATAGTTTCTAAGGTCCTATATTGTGCACATAAGTTTTCGAGGCATTAAAAATCTGTTCAGATCAGTCTTCAGTGGCTACGTTTACATGAGGCTTTTTAATTCCGAATTATTTATTCGGAATTAAATAATTCGGAATTAAAGTAATTTCCTTCATGTTTACATGGAAATGCTTCAGTTAATTCCACTTTAAGAGCTGGGGGTACAGAGCGTTCTGATTGGACAGAACGCGGACGTGACATCGTGATTTCTACCGGAAAAAACAATTGCATCGACTTCCTGTTTCTTTTCATTTCAACTAGCAACATGGAAGACCGGATACTACGTGTGATTTTGCATTTATTTTTGTAA
>JAPTYQ010000030.1:27477089-27488790 GCA_029814465.1 Ostorhinchus cyanosoma | reverse complement strand
TAAATTTATGAGTGTTAATTATGCAGTGTAAAAATGTGTTAACTCTATTGGAGTAATTACAACAACAGATTGAGTAAGATGCTTCACAGCGTCAGTGACAAATCGTGTTGTTGAATGCTGTGGTGTTAAACCTACTCTGGAGAGCCCCGCCCACTCATCTAATCAATGGTGTACACAGGTGTTCATTATTTAATCTGTATAGAGTTAGTTTTGCTCCACAATTTTAACACCCTTGTTTAACACTGATCTGGATAGGGACCAAATACACTCCAAAATAAAGTTAAAATCCACTCTATTAGTGTTAATTTGACACAGCATAATTTACTGTGCACCTACAATATACACCATATAACACTCTCTTCTCTGCTGTTTGTTTTCAGATATTTCCACTCTGCATATAATTTTGTTTGCCACCTTCTTCCTCTCCTGGTTTCACCCCTTCTTCCTTTTGTGTACGGTGAGTTCTTTCAGCAGTATCTGCCGCTCTGCCAGTCTCATTTCAAATCTGTTTCATGTTTTAATCTCCTTAATCTGTTTTTTCCGCCGCCACTCCACCTCGTTTCCTTTCCACTCCTTCCTCCACCTCCTATTGATTTCTATCGTCATCCTTACATCTCATGTACTGCAACTCGTCGTATTATCCTATATTTAGTCTTACATGCAACTGTTCTCTCACCTATTAACTTTATTATTATTTATCTCCTTTCCTTCTATTTCACAGCCTCTCTGCTTCCTCTCAACGTCAAAAAAAGGGATTATTTTTCTTTAGTCATTTTCAGCTTCAAAGAGGCGCCGGCGAAGGGGGATAAGAATAGAAAACCGCTGCTATTTATAACAAGTATCAAAAATGTCTACCAGGCGAAACAATAGACCTGCCTCAGCATCGCTTTCTCATAAACTATAATACACACACTCCGCCTGTAGTAAAAGACCAAGATCACCTCAGCGACACACACACACCTATGTTTGTGGGCGTAAAAGGCAGAAGCAGTGAAAAATGATACCAAAATCCATATGCATCTTTAAATAGACAGTGTTAGTAACATATTGATAAGGTGACCTGCACAAAAATAGTAGCAGATCAATGAGGAGGATGTATTTCCCATTTTCAATAGTTTAAGTTGTTCATGTTGGTGCCAAGTGGTAAATTTCTCCTAAGGACAGTGAATTAATGTCCGTAATTACAGAACTTTTGGCTCAGTGGTGAATTGTAAATATTTCATGCAGTGAGTCATGGTTACACTATCTGACACACACACACACACACACACACACACAAATACAGTCACGGTGTAATGCATCGCTGACAGCTGACTGATGTTGGTCTCATGAAGAACAGTGATCGCTCTTAATTATACATGATGTGTCACAGAGAAGGAGGAGGGAGAAACGGAGAGATAGAGAGGAGGACGATATAGATGAGAGATGTAAAAATAGAAAGAGGAAAAAAAGGTGGTCACGGGAGCGGATGTGAAGACGAAAGTGGAGCAGAAAAGACGAGGGGTCGAAAGAAGGAGCTGAAGGTGGAGGGATGGAAAGAGAAGAGGATATAAGAAAAAGAAGGGATGATGATGAGGAGGAGGAGGAGGAGGAGACAGCAGAAGAGGAGGTCACCGTGTATTGATCTCCATGTGTCTCCCCTGCAGCAGGTCCGATAGAACATCACAGAACATGAGAGCAGCAGGCCTGACACACTCAACCCCCGGGCTGTGGCAACTCACATTTAACAACACACACCTGTACTCACACAAAAACACTGACTGCTACACACACACACACACACACACACACACACACACACACACACACACACACACACAGCCGCCACCTCTACCTGTGTTACGTTCTGCCATCAAGCTATTCTTAGTGTCACAGTAAACAACTTAAAAATAATTATGTTCCGCTGGAGGCTGTCATTGCCTCTCCATGACCTAAAATCTACTCAACAACAATTTACCTAAACGTGTAGAATGACTGAATGCAACTTCTAATCATTTAACCCTTAAAGAACTGGAACTTGTTTTCTGCAGCAATTTCCCCCCTAAAAAATAAAATAAAATAAAATGTCTCGACACTTAACCATTTTTAAGTGATTTATTTCCATTTCTTGTAACATTATCCTCTGCATTTTGTACTGAAAATCTGCAATTTTTCCTCTGTTTTATTTGCTGATTTATACAAAGTTCAGATTAAATTCAAAGATTATTATATCCAAACAGAGAAAAAGGGACTTTGTTTGCATCATATATCACTTAAATGAACATAAAAACAACTGTCTACAACCACTAAAACTGGTCAAATTGCATGAGTTATGTGAGTGAATCGATGTTGTAGAAAATGATAGGGTTTCTACGTTTACTATGGAGCCTCTGAACATCCAAATGGGTCATATCTGACACTGCTATAAAGCTGAACAACTGCATTTTACATGAATTATTTTTGTATTTTATTTGTATGTACTGATATGATTAATAGATCAAAAGTTATTAAACATTTTACATTATTTGCTATTAATTACAATAATGATGAATTCATGCAGGTATAATGTTTGTGATGTGTTTTGCACTTCCACTGATGATACATGGGTTACATCTGCCTTTCAGTCGTGGCCTAGAAGGTTGGAGAAGCAGCTTATGACCCAGACCAACAGAAAATTTATCGAGCGAGGTTGTTGGCTGATATGCCCTTGAGCAAGGCAATTAGCCCCCCTCCATTTACTCCCCGGGTGCCTGACATGGCAGCCCACTGCTCCTAGTCTGTAGTGTGTGGTGTGTTCCTGCATGATGGGTTACAGGGAAGGGTTCAGTGTCAGTGTTTGCTGTTTGTCTGTATGTACAGTGCAATATATGCTGACAAAAAAAAGATTCTTCATTCCCAAAATTACAGCCAGAACTATGTGGGTCACATGATAAAATACACAAGAACTATAAGATACTGCTACTGGAGGATGTTATCTAATTAAAACAGAAGAGGAGTAATGTGAGGAAGAATGAATAAATGTTAACCTTAAACGCCTTGTGAGATGTTAAAGAAAGGCTGTAGTTGTGAAGACATTACAAGAAAAATAAAACCTAAAAGTTGCGAGAAGATGAAAAAAACAAATAAATCTTCCACATCAAAAACAGCGTAGTAGATAAAAATGATGTGGCAGAAAAGCAGTCGGAGAGCGGAGCAGAGCAGTCACCCCCCCCCATCACCACCAAAATGTAATCATTTGTTCCTTGTGCCAGTATCAACATTTCCTGAAAATTTCTTCAAATCCGTCCATAACTTTTGGAGTTATCTTGCAAAAAGACTATAACTAAAAAAACATAACCTCTGCCGTCCATGAGAATGAAATGTCAGAAATGTTGTAAGACGACAAAAACCCACACTGATCATGCCATTCCCATGTCAATTTTACAGGAATAAGTTCATTCTCTTTGCCGTCACATAGAGCTGAACAATCTGACTAAAAGGTCATATCACTATACTTACATTTTTTATTCTGTCCATGATTTGAACTGTGATCTTACTTTTCAATTAAATAAAATTATATATTTGTCTATTTGCTCATGTAAAACACTGTATTACATAAAAAAATAGCAGTATTTGCACTAAAAATGATCTTTTCAGTTGATTTAAATAATGTTTAAGACAGAGATTTATTGGATGATGATGAGTTGGCAATGCACAATAACTTAATAAAGTCACAATAAAAGTTCAAGTACTCAGGTACAATTACACTTTTCTCACTGGAATATATCAAAATCTTACCAAGTGTATTTTTCTCATTTCAATTTTTTTTTCAAAATATCTCATCACACTTAAAATAAGACATAATCACCTAAAGAGAAACTTTTCAGTGAGATATAAGGAGTTATTTTTAGACAATAGATCTTGAAAATCTTATTTCAAGAAATCTTACCAAGATCATTTTCAGTTGTTCCATTGGCAGATTTTTTTTTGCTTGAATTAGGCCAAAAAAAAAAAATAAAATCTTGAATTAAGCAAAAAAATAAAAATAAAAAAGCTCCCACTAGAACAAGTGAAAAATATCTTGGTAAGATTTCTTGAAATAAGATTTTCAAGATCTAGTGTCTAAAAAAAAGTTCTATATATCTCACTGAAAAGTTGCTCTTTAGGTGATTATGTCTTATTTTAACTGTGATGAGATATTTGACTAGAAATGAGAAAAATACGCTTGGTAAGATTTAGATTTTTGCAGCACTAACACAGAAATTCTTAATCTTTTAATCCTCTTTATAAACTCCCTGAAATATCAGGTTGTAAACCATAGGATCAGTTACAATATAGGATCAACACATTGCCCATCCAGTCAGACTTATTGGGTCTTTTAAAGTAAATCAATCCAGGATAGTTAATGCAAAACCAAACAGGACTCAGTGGGGACAACTAATACAAAGTAAAGACCTGAAGCCTTTGAAGGAAGTTTAGGGAAATAAAACATTTGCATGAAACAAACCATGCAGTCATTCCTCACAAACGCAATTGTAGAATGATTTTAGCACAAGTCTAACTTTTACAGTTCACTCTGCTGCTGTGTTTGGCATCCTGACCTACATATTCAAAACAATGGAGAGAAACAG
This sequence comes from Ostorhinchus cyanosoma, assembly GCA_029814465.1. Classification (NCBI taxonomy): domain Eukaryota; kingdom Metazoa; phylum Chordata; class Actinopteri; order Kurtiformes; family Apogonidae; genus Ostorhinchus; species Ostorhinchus cyanosoma. The sequence goes on along the minus strand of JAPTYQ010000030.1, from coordinate 27,484,201 downwards.
GACAGACACTACAGGACATGCTGAGAATGACAATCGAGAAACAAAAAAGGCAGATACACTGAAAGATGGAACCCTCTGTGCAGCAGAAAGAGGAGAAGAGCTGTTGCGGCGCTGCAGAAGTGTAGCATGAGGAGCTCAGGATGTCATGAAATATGTAGGAAGGAGCAGCACAGCACCGGAACACAAAGCCATTAAAGAAAGCACTGGAAAATGCAGTCAGCTAGAAATATAAATGTCCATTTCCTTATCGTGCACAGAGCCCACACACTCACAGTCTTGGAGGCTGGCATTCATGCGTTTCCTGCCTCACTTTAACGTTGTCAGACATGTGCACGCAATGTAACACACTTTTCTGCTCTCAAAGACACTAGTGGACAGGTGTACATAGATGTGAGCACTAAAATACAGAGAAACTTACAGAAACAACCCCTCCCTTCTCTCGTCCTCACTCCTTCCCTCTCAGTGCGCTTAATGGTGTTTTGTAAATCATTGATTGCTTACATGCAGCAGACCAGCGAGACAGTTAATTTGACATGCAGCAAGTGTTTTCAGGGTCAGACTACAGGGCTAAATGAAAACTGATGAGGTGAGAACAGGTAAAGGTCAGAGGTCAGGTTAAACTCTGCAGCTGATGTCAGTGCTGGGAAAAGTTTAGGAGAAAGCCAACAATATAAGCATTAGACATGGGCACATTCTGACAATTAGAAAGTTCATTTAAAGAGCATATACTTTATAAATTGAGGACATATTTTTTTGCATCTATTTACAGGTTAAGGTTATTACTTTTCCCTTGCTGGCAGTTACAGATGGAAAAGCCAAAGAGTGTAACAGATCTATACACTGCAGACCCACAGGACTTCATTTGTTTGTTAAGTCCTAATCACGTTGCATATTTCCTTGTTTATCCAGCTGAGAGTCTTCAATATTCCAGCAGTATCAGTTGAAACCTTGTATCAATTTACTGAACCAGTGAAGCAGGGATTTATGCATGTGTTAGGTTTTTTTTTCCCTTTTTTTTTTTTTTTTATTGTCTGCTCATCAGGTTTAATTTAATGGTCTGTACTGCTCTTGACAGTTTTTCTGACCATTTTCTTTCTGCGTCGTCATCACTATGCAGGGAAGGCAGATCATCATCAGTCTGTACTTCTTCTAAATACATCACCCTGTTATTATCCTCAGTGAGATAATAGATGGTGGTGTAGCCAGACACATTTTGCCTTGAGAACTTCAATCAGCATGTAGCCTGTACTGTCTGCACTCCACTGTTGGCAGTGTAGGTTTAGTTTAGTGTTTAATCAATAATGCTATTGGACATTGGCTTTCTAAGTCACAAAGGGAAAAACAATACTGTAAATTGGTTGTATAGCTCTTCTAATCCTCATATTGACTGTAGTCAAAAGGCGCTGGTTTCTCTAAATTGTGGTTTGTGTTGAGTAGTCTGACGCCTGTCGTCTTTTCCACAAACTCAACTTTTCAGGAAGCCATTAACAAAAGCTTTATTTTTAGCTTTCCAATGCTGTTTATCTGTGTACTCTGTAAAGTCTGAGAATGAAAGGCTGCTTATATTATTCATTATCAGACAAGTGAAGCTAGTGCATTGGAGAAACCCCCCTTTCATAACTCTAACTCTGCAAATATAGAGCTGGCATGATCCAATCAATCAATAAACCAACAGTAACACCCCATCCATCCCATCATTACTGTCATCGCTACCACGCCCATGGAGCTCCATTATTCCCTGCGCTGTGAATGAAACTTCATCCCAACTTCTCTGGATGTGGCTTACATCCTGCTGAGACCAAACACAGAGCAACACATGCACCAGAAGCAGCAGATGTTCTATGTGAGCTTGGACTGTTATGAATCTCTCAGGCATCTCCCCTTCACCTGCATGTCAGATCATATGTGCAGAATATGGGGCGCGTAAATACTCCAATAAATCACACCAGAATGAAAATTGCATGAAAAAACACGCCCATCCTCTAAGAAAAGAAGGATATGAGTAGATGAATAGGACACAAAATGATGTGATATGAAGATGTGATTTTTCAGGCGCATCCACGTGACGGTCGTAATAATCACAAAAAGCACAAAACACGAGGTATTGGAGGATGCACGTCTATCTACCTGGATGCTGCAGGAGATCTCGGAGTCGTCCAGTAACCGGATCGTGCAGAGGACCTCCTGGTCCAAAGAGCGGATGCTGGGGCTGCGAAACCGGAGCATTTTCATCCTTCTGTCGGTTCTGTTTCAGCTCCTCATGTCACCGGATCCACGAGCAGACCAGACCAGACCAGACCAGACGCTGCACGCGCATACAGCGGGTTGCACGCAGCCTATGTGAGCCTCAGCCGGTGTTCTGAACACCCCCCACAGCGACGCCCTTGGGAATGAATGAGTGGATGGAGAGATGGGTGGATGGAGAAGAGGATGGATGTATGCAACAGAGGGAGCAGGAGGGAGGAGAGCTGCATCCGTCTCCTGCCTGCCTACTGACGGATCTACGAGTGAGAGGGAAGACTACTGCCTTTCTCTCTTTCCCTCCCTCTCTTTGCCTCTCTCTCTCTCTCTCTCTCCCTCTCTCCCTGTGTGTGTTACTTTTACCTCTTTCCACACATTTGATATCAGAATTTATAACAGATCCTCATTTGCAGAGTGGAACACATAATCTGTCACAAGTCATTATCGGTACTTTAACAGTCACCTGCTTTGGAGAGGCATTTACTTTGTGGATTATTAAAAAAAAAAAAAAGAACAGGAAAAACGCACCAGAATGACTATGGCGCACAAGCCACAGTCATGCGTCTGCAGAGGCAGGTCCACGTCATAATTGCATTGTCTAACTTGTGCATCGACATGTGAATGAGAAAATATTGGGGATTTTCTGAACAATTTATGTTCATTCTGCAGCCTCTCACAGTGTAATGGAGCCAATTTGTCAAAACAAACCAGAGTGTTTTATTTTCACTAATGATTACATCAACGGCAATTTAGCTGTAATCTGAATAATTTCATCGCGTCACAGACGGCGGTCCCTTTAAGTGCCTACGTGCTTACGTCAGCACGTAATTTTACGACGCAACCTTCGGCCATGGTTCAAGGCAACGAGTGAACAAGCTGATGGATTTTATCGTTTATAAACGCATGGATATCACATATTCCGGAAGAGGACAACAGAGTCTGAATGCAGATGTTAAATGCAAAATATTTTCCTGTTAAAGACTGAATATATGGCTGGTAAAATACAACGTAACGCCACATGTGCGAAAGCTCCAGGGCAGTTTGGTGAATATCAACAAACAGAATGATCTACATCATCATGGGAGTCTCTGGCTCTGGAAAGTAGGTGCACTGTGTCCTGTTGTCCGAACTCCTCACACACTTTGTGTCTTCTTTGTTATTTCCGTGCTGCTCATTATTCGTGTATACTATTGTAATAGTGTCTGTAAAGGCATTAATAAAAGCAGGTACATTTCTGTTTAAGGGCCTGGCCAAGCGAAAGGGAACATGAGGGCCAGTTTCTTTTTTCTTTAAAACAATACTTTTGATTACTCAGCATGAAAGACATATGTCTCTAGTTTCTAAAACAGTGTTTATTTAAAATGTAACTGAATTACAACTGGATATTTAAGAAAATATATGAGAAACAGCGTAAATTAAGAACAGTAAAGATTATAAATAAATGTATACAGCATAAATTCAGAATGTAAATAGCAATGTGTAAAAAAAATAAAATAAAAAAATTCTGAATATATGCCTGTGCCTGTTTTGAATGTTATTTATTAAAAAAAAAAAAAAAAAAAACAGCAGGAAGTTGTGTATTAAATATAGTAATGAAACATATGTGGCCAAAAACTGATCATTTTGTCAGTATCTTAATTAAATCTTTGATTATTATTAGTGCATCACAATGAATAAACACCTCACTCTGTTACTTTTTGGATTCTCACGCCATTACCATAAATTAATGTCTTTTAAAACTAAAATAAAAATGATATCCATTTCATTTTTGCATAAAATGTACTCTCATATATTGAGAAAAGTTTGGTATGGTAAATATTTGCACTTTCCTTGAAGAACAGCACTTTTTGGGTTTTTTTTTTCTCCAAACCTTGAATAACTGCTGTATACTTTTTCCTCACTCTGTTAGTTTGTCAATGATCATAAATTCATGTTTTTATTAAATATTTGGTTATTACTCCTTAATGGCATGTTAAAGTACTTGCTTAGACCTACAACTTGAGATATTATGGTTGCTACTAAATTAATTTTATAAACAGATATGGAATGATTCGTATTGCTGCACAGTGCTTTCTCACTCTGTTACTCACTTTGCCAGTTGCTTAAGCAGAAAACCGAACAGGTGGTTTCTCATTGGGAAAAGTACTTTTATGTATATGGAGATAAGATATTTTCTAGGTTTATTACCAGCATTGCCTTGATTTTTTAATTAGTTTTAATGTTATACAGTAGATACCAAACAAGTAACCAATCTATTTAAGTGAGCTTTTATGTAACTTTTTGGAAATTGTATCTGTTCTTGTCATACACAGGAGCACTTTTGGGGAGTTTCTGTCAGAAAAGGTAACAAGGCAAAATGCTTCCCCTCCTTTCACACACCTCTGTTCACATCTCTGTTTACATTGTGACTTCATGTTTCTGAATCTGTGGGTCTGTCCTTTCATCAGCTCGGTTGGCCATTTCATGAAGGAGATAACTTCCACCCTCTGGAGAACATTGAGAAGATGTCCCGTGGTGAACCACTGACAGACCAGGTCAGACCAAATGTGTTATTGCCAGATATGCCCAAATGTGTACGTTCTTAAGGGTGTATTCTCAGATTAGAACTTTGGATGCGAGTCATTTATGGACAGGGTTCCTACAGGGGTCTTAAAAAGTCTTAAAAGTCTCTAATTTACACATCTGAATTAAATACCTTAAAAAAAGTCTTAAAAGATATAAAATTTTATATAGTAGGTCTTAAGTTACGTTGTTGTAAACTGTCATAAATGTGTTTAAATGTGTCTGGGACATTTTCAAGTTGCAAAGAAAGTAACATTATTCTACTCAGTTCTACCTGTTTTAACTCAACAATTTGTACTTAAATTAGGAACCATTTATTGCTAACTTTGCAGCCCCTGAGTCAGAATGATGGAAATCAAGGCATCGGAGTAAATAAATACATAGTCAGAAATTTTTGCAAGTGAGGCCATGAAATAGGTTTTGAAATAGGCATTAAATTCTGCTCTAAGTATGATTCAAAAGTCTTAAAGGGGTCATATTTTTACTAAGCCCACTTTTAGTAGTCTTTTGTTCATTTATTCGTGTATTTGTGGACCCTAACAAAGTTTGATTTTGAACCCTCCCGGTGCTGCAAAGCTATCTTTATATTCATTTGGGCAAAAATCTTGTGAATTTCTGCAGCCTGCTTTAATTCCTGCTTAATTTGTTATGTCTACAACTATTTACATCACGACATTTGCACATATAAGGTCAAGAGTTCCAACAAACATTTCTCCGGGTACGACATAATTGTTTGTCAGCAGCAGCGGTTGTCATCCATACTGAAAATATGTCCAAACTTTGAGCCGATTACCTAAAATGTTTAGTTGTTGGTTGAACGTAACAGAGCAGCACAGCCAACAACCATGTGCATTTAAAGGGCCAGCGCACAAAAATCACCTTTATGGTGAAACTTTTGAGAAATAGGGTTGAAGAGGGTCCTGTGGAGTTGAATTAATGAAGAATTCAGACCCAAGCATTTCATTTACAGTTTATGGAGACCACAGGGAAATGTTTTAAAATGCATAATTCAATAAAAAAAAAAAAAGCTAAATATCACTCCTTTAAATTTAACTGTTGGAACCCAGTATCGAGTAATGCACCATTTTCATCCATCATGAGTAAATTCTTCCTTGACCTGCTGCACTAAACACTTTGCCTGAATTGTAGGTAAAGTAAGCTTTACTGGAGCAGACACTGTAGTATTAAACTTTAGATGAGTCATTCATTTTTCTGTTTTGCTGATATTGATCTTTTCCCTGTCTGTGCTGACTTTCAAAATGAAGGACTCTCTGCCAAAGTTGAGTATAAAAGCTCAACAGGCCCTGTCAGAATTTGGCAGCAGTAGCTGGTAGTGGTGTTTGGTTGTCTGCGATAAACCTCCCACTCAAATGTGTTCTGAACAGCCCAGGGAAACACACTGAGGCCTAATGCGTTCAACACATAATCATAATTTTATAAAAAGAGTTGACAGTTTTCCTTTTTTGAATAAATATTGAAGTGAAGCAGGAATGTAAATTCAGGATTACTGTCAGCCTTGGCAAAAATGTGACTTTCATGTTGGCCTTCGAGTTGCCAGGTTGTGATTGGCATAACAGGACGTGGGTGTGCTCAGATAGGAAAATGACAGCATGTACTTCGTCTCATTTCAGTTCAGCTCTTGATAAAAATGCGATTCTACTTCAGTTGTAACCAAATTAGGACCGATTCCTTTTCTGCCTGCTGTGCAATCACAGATTTATTTGCTCTGAGGCACCCGTCTGATCTCTGTTTGATTTCCTGAGTGGTTCTTCAAAAGAGTTTTTGACTGTCAGCCATCAGACAATATGGGTAATATTTGCAGTGTGATGTCTTATTCTGACTAGTCATATTTTGTGTCATCCACTGCAACAGCCTCTGCCTTAACATTTAAGCTTTCTAAAGCACATAAATGCTCACTGCAAAACACAGCTTATATTGTTGAAGTATTTTCAGAGAAATAAACCCCATAAATGCAAAAAAAATTAGGTTGTATATTTGCATCCAGCTGAGACAAAATGGGCAATACCTTCTTTTGATCTTATGAAAAACTGACATGGTCAGAAACTGATGATATGAAGTTGGAAATTAGAAATGTTAAGAGGTTGTAGGTCTGTAAAGCAGACTATTCCCCAAGGGAAAAAAATGTGTTATTAGTAGAATAAAAAGAAAGAGTTAAGGCAGAAATTTGCCCATTTATATTTTTATTTTAAAAAATATAAGGAGAAACTAACAAACAAGCACTTATCCCTCCACCTCTGTAATTATTTTCTAATGTAGTCCTGCTGTCATTAAAAAGTTTTGCTACCATA
>JAPTYQ010000030.1:27438493-27449384 GCA_029814465.1 Ostorhinchus cyanosoma | reverse complement strand
CCAGCTACTTATGGGTGAAGGCGGGGTTTACCCTGGACATGTTGCCAGTTCATCACAGGGCTGACATATAGAGACAAACAACCACTCTCACATTCACACCTATGTATGGGCGATTTAGGTTAACTGATTAACCTATTTATTTTATTGGCTAATAATATATATACTTTTTTCCGAGTTTCAACTTTCATCTCCCTAGTAGTCGCAGTAATGTCAAAAACCTGTTGTAGGACAAAATGAATGTAAATAAAGCTGTCCCATGTTTAGTCTCTTGCATGCATTGTGAGACTACTGGGAACATTTTCAGAAAAGTGGGAAGGAAGTAAGGTCCAGATCATGTCTCAAAAAGAAAAAATTATAACATTGCTGCTTAAAGAAATTTAGACACAGTTTAATGCCATTACTCCCAGTAACAGCCTGTGACAGGATATACAGGGTTGAGAGAGGAAGTCATATGAGTATTATTTACAAGCTCTTCTTACCATAGGTTTGAACCTTAAAGAATGGAATACAGTCAAGAGAATAACGAACAAGTTGTTTAATTAGAACGTTCTACACACATTCAGTACCAAAATAAGTTACACAGCATTCAACATTTGGATATAACTAGTACTCAAGTGTAAAAAAAATAATAAAAACTCAAATATATACATAATAGTAACAAACTAAATATTACTATCAGTGCTGAAAATACATTGTACCTACTGGACATTTTAAGTGCTGTGCAGTGCTCAAACATGAGGAAGACTTTACACTATTACTCTATTTAATTGCATTGAACTCGCTGGTGTTGCATTTACTTTTTCATGGTGATGAACAGGATACTCTGTTGGTGGTAAGCATAAAGGTAAGATTATCATCACAGGCAATATTAGAAAAGTGACATTCTGTTTTCAACAAACATGTCTAAGGGTGGAACAGTAGGTTGTGCACGGTATACAGAACAAAAAAAACATTTAGATTTAAAGGAAGATTAAAAGGGCATCATCTTAGTGTTGAACACCAGTTTGAACTTCAAGTGAATACGAACTAGTAAAACAGTGCATTGTTGTATTTGTGGGAGAAAAGAGCCAATAAGAGACATCTGTTGCTTTTACGGTTTCAAATAAATGGTAAACCTATATATTTTTGTCCACAACAAAGTAAGGATAAATCTTAGCCCATATTGTGCAGTGTCATTACATTACAGGAGATTAAAAAAAACATTGGAAGTCACAGTTTTGTTGTTCTATAATTTTGTGGTAAGATTCTTCAGTAGGATGTATATGCACGCATGTAATGACCCATTCACCTTAGTCTTTTGCATAGTCTGAATGTGGACATGAACGGAATATTCTGATTTAGTTTGTTCCTTTAAGGTGCTTGTGGATGTGGTACTTGGGACAAACATTTGCACAAGCACTGAACTAGACTCTTCTACAGACATTACAGTAGTCAGGGGACTCGAATAAAACAGACATAATACACATGCAACACTATTTGTCAGTGTTTTTAGATATTTCTATTGAGTCTTCAAGTATTGTCTCAGTGCTGGTATTCACAACAGACTGACGCCTCCTTGTGGCAGATCCACGGACCTGCAGGTCAGATGGGGAGATCTGTCTCAGGTTTTTGAGGAGCAGACGGACTTGTGTCATCTCTAACTTTTCTCCACACTGAGCAGCCCCATAGGACTGTGTGTGCATTTGGTCGTGTGAAGGCACTGTAGTCTTTTTGTGTGTTGGGAGATCAGAAGATGATGAGGGACGAGGGTTTTGGTGAGCATGTGTGTGTTTTATTTCTGCCTCATTGTGTGCTTTTTTGTCTGTTGGCCCAGAGTGTATTTTTGTGTGTGTTGTTGTAATGTGTGTCTTTGTCGGTGCCTCTTCAGTGTGCATTTGGGGTTCGTTTGTGCTTGGACATGCCGGTATACTGAATGTGTGTGAGTGTTCCTGTGTGCCTGAGGGCTGATTGGCAGGTTGATGGGCATCACTAAGGAGCTCTCTCAGTTTTTTCTTTTGCTGACGGCTGGAGGTCTTGTAGAAAAACAACTCTTTTTCGAGATGCTGCAGTCTGTCTTGGATGACCTCATGTTTCTCTGCAGTGGCATTCTCTGCACCCACACAGACAAATAAACTTAGTAAAAAGCAATTTATGTAAACACATTTACATACATACATTTCAAAACAGATAGGGACACAGACAAAACATTACATGGACAGACGGCTTTTCTCAATAACTCATTATTTATCTATGTAAACATATACTACAATATTATGGGCTGAAATATGCACCACCAGAAACTGAATTTTAATCATTAAAACTGAATCTGAATTGGATCATTTGAAATTGAGTTTATTAGTTCTGAACTTAAATTCAAGAAATTTGAAACTAAATGTAAGATTATAAAATTGAATTCAGTTTCTCTGAAACTATATATTTATCCACATGGAAAATGTGTTGTGCCTAATTGTGTCATGTTGCGGTTAATTTTGTTGTGTTGCAGCTTTTGTATTGCTGTGACACTTCTGGGCCACCAAGCACTTCTTTTGTCCGTTTCCTTGACAACTACTATGTTACGTGCTCAAAAACGTAGGTGCTGACTGGCCAAAGAGGAGTCTTGTGTATCTGCGCGCGATTGTTCTTCCTTAACTACCCAGATGTCTGTCACAGTAAATTGAAATTGAGTTGAGAGTTGAATTTTCATGAAGATAGAATATAGTTTAAGAGAAACAAAATTCAATTCATAATCTTAAGAGTTTGTGTACTTTAATTCAGAACTAATGAAGTCAGTTTCAAATGATCAAATTCAGTTTCTAGTGACATATTTCAGTCCATACACTATGTACAGTTCTACCGTATATCTTGGTTTTCTGTGGGCCCATTAAACTGTCTCACCTTTAAGTTTCTGCAGCAGAAGTTGAATGTATTTCTGATGATCTCGGTGCTGCTCTGTTAGTCTGCGGTCTGCATCTAATGCCAGACGCTGCATGGCGGCTTCCATCTCCCTAAGCACCACCTCTTGCTCTCCATTGTGTAGCACCAACTCTTCACATTGCAAACGCAAACTACGCTCTTCTTCCCGAAGACAAACAACCTGGAAAAGATGATTAAGGCCAGAGACAGCCAAATAATAAATTAAAACCACATTTTTTATACATTTAAAGGGGAAAGAACTGAAAAACAGCCAGAAGGAGAAAAAAGTATCTCTGCCATCTAACACTTAGACACTGCTAAAGAAAAGGATCAGGGAGCATCAGTATCTACCACCTCAGTACTGTATGGGTGTGAAGTTTTTCCATACCTTGTTGAAATACTTGACAAACAGCTCAGAGACCTCAGGTGGTGAAAGCTCCTTTAGTTTCCTGATGATGTTACAGACATGGGCAGGCTCTGTGCTTTCTAACTGGTGTGGAGAGGATTCTGTAATTGACAGTTTGTCCTGGATCGATCTGGTTTTAAAGTCCAGAGCAGCATCTAAAGTTTCAAGGGCTTCCTCCAACTGAAGCAGGTAATGCTCCTCCTATTAGAAAAAACACCAAACCCAAGGGCAAATAAGCTTATGTGTCTTTGACCCACTTCTTTCAACATGACACACATACACTTTCCATTTTTTCACCTCCACAGTGAGGACTTTGTTGTCCTTCAGCTGTGCATCCAAAGTGTCCCTTCTCTTTTTAAGTTTGTCCCTCTCCCTCTCCAGTTCCTCTACTGTGAATCCTCTGTTTGGCTTTTCACTGCTGCTGCTGCTCTGCATTTGTTCCTGGAGAGTTTCCAGCTGTAATGATACACGCAGCAGGTCCCGACTCAGAACCTGCAATGGTGTTAAAATAAGAGATACCAACTTTATTATTATATGTGTTGCCTTAGCAAAGTTGTTCCAATATTTGTTTATATCTCAAAAAAAAACCTTATCATAAACCCATACATACATGTTCATAGACAGTCAAATACAAGGGCTAACCTGGCTGGAGCGTAGCTTCTTCATCTCTAACTTGCTTTTCTGTTGCATATAGGCCTCCTTTTGAAGGAGCACCTCCTCTCTCCTCCTCAGTTCCTCCTCTAGCTCCTGAAGCTGAGCTCTCCTCTGTAACACCTGCTCCTCTTCCTCCTCCAGCCATCTACCCTCATGTACCTTCAGTGAAGAGAACCAGGAGTGAGAAATCGGAGGAAAAGGAAAAAAAGCACTACAAGGAGGTCGTATACAAGATGCGAACACATTTTTGGAACATTCTTACAAGTACATTAAAAATAGGGCTTTACCTTTTCCCTTAGTTCTTCTTGGTGGCAGCCTTTGTTTTCCAACTTTTGACCCTTTAAAAAGAAAAGTTCAGTTAAACCAGTATTGAAATGAAAAAATAGAATAAAGTTAAATATAAACTGAGGAAGAATAATAATGAACTGGCTCAATTTAATGGATATAGAAAAAAGAAAATAATGTAACATGTCATTTCTTCTTCCTTTGTAAATGCTGCTCCATTTATCAAACAAAAACAATTTCATCAGAGGTAAAAAAAAATACAAGTAAATTTGAGGAAGTTTAAACTCACGTTTCATAGGTGAAATGGTTACTATACTCAGTGCATTTCTTATCACTGTATAACTAACCTCCTGCTGGTCCAGTACTGCGTTGTGACTGGCGTCTCTCTCCTGCCTCAGGCTGTCCTGGAGCTCTGCTCTCTGCAGTCTCATGTGCTGCAGGCTGCGGTACAGCTCAGCCCGATCCCGCTGGCTCTGCAACGATATCTCTGCCAACAAGCCAGCTGCTCTGCCATCAGTGTTTTGACTGCCACGTCTGTCCACTGCTTGGGACTCCTCATCTGTCATACGCAAATTTGGTGCATATATGGTTTAATATAGGAAACAACACATATGATTATTTTGCCAAAGAGCTATTACACAATGAATCACAAGTGTAGATGTCAAAGCCCACCTGGGAAACTGTACATATGTAAGACACTTTTTTTAACAATGCATATTTACACTGGCGAACAAACATCTCTCTTAAAACACATGCAGAATATGTTGAAGGTCGTGTTCAGACCATGTGTTAACATCTGTCCTGAGATATTCAACCCAAAGCAGCCAGTGCTAAGAGTGGCTGTTCACATCTGGCAATAAAATGGGTCCCTAAATGTGTGTCAAGTGCTCAGCTGTGATTGATTTGACTTCCGTCTTAAACATGGACAGATTTGAATGATTATCTAAAAAGAACCACAGATTTCACTGTTCCTGACACAGCAGACCAGCTTTAAATTAGTCTCATGAACACAGAGAGAATATCTTCAAACATAAGTACCAGTTTTTTCAAGCTCTTTGATTAGCTCCTCTTTCATTCGCATGTTGACTGACAGTTCTTGGATCCTTCTCTGGGTGACAATATCAGATCTCATTTTTGCCTTGCTCACATCACATGGTTTGGCAATGCCTTCTTTATTTCCTAAGAAATGGTATAAAAGACACAAGACAAAATAACTCCTTATCACAACTCAAAGGAAAGTAAGAGAAGGATAAGATTGAGGGTAGCCTGTGCTATCAAATACATGTAAAGCATACCATACCTGTGACTCCATGAGACTGTTGTTTAGACCAAATTCCATTAGATGTTTCGTCCCATCTGGTACTTGCCTTTGTCTGAAATGACTTCCTCTGCGTGCTTGTCCATGTACGGTTCAAAGAACGTCTGCATTAATGTCATAAACCATGATTAAGCTCTTTAGATTTTGAACTTACTTCTGTCTCTGAAAAAAGAACTAATATGCTCCGACTGTACACACTCTCACCTAAATCCCACTTCGTCCATATCGTCGTCATCCTGCTCCTCCTCCTCTTGGTTGTTGTCTCGGCTTTCCACCTGTTGTTTTAGAAATGGACAGGAGATTTCATCCTCTTCGTCAATCTCAGCCAGCAGGACTTGACCACGCATCTTAAAGGCTGCAATGATTCTCTCCAGAGAGTAGGCCGGAGGACTGGAGTGGATCTACACACAAACACGCATATACAACCACAGTTATGCAATACCTAAAACATCTCAAATGCAACAGGGATTACAGACAGCAACAGTGCAGCAGCCTACCTTCCTGGGTGGCCGCTGTCCACAGCTCTGTCTGACAAGAGGGACACTGTGAGGTCTTTTATTAGAGTCCTCAGAGGCACCAGTTTCCTTTGTTCCTAATGTCATACGCTCACTGCGAAGACGATCAATCAGCATTTGGTGGTTCACCAGTTGTTCGGTCTGAAACATTCACAAACATAGTCAAACAACTAATAAAACGTGCAAAAATTCTACAGATTAATCTTCCAGTGGATTAGAGCTTGTTGTCCTTTACCTTTATATGGTTACGTTGCTTTTCTTCTTTTAATGCCTGGATGAGGGTTTTATTTTCCTGGATAAGTTTGTCTACTTCTTTTTGTAAATGTCTCAGTTCTGTATCTTTTTCCTGCAGTACCTGTTCATCTATGGCAAGAGCTTCCTGAGAAAGAAAAAGAGGTTTAATATGACACCCTTTTGAGTAAAAGCTTATACAGAGTCAGAGTGTGCTGTAGGAATACAAACTGTGCTCTCCATTAGATTTTAGTTGATTAATCAGATATTATGAACTTCAGTGATAACTCAGTGTAATATCTTTACCTGACATTCAGTTAGTTCTTGTCTGAGCTTTAATACGGTGACATGGATGGATTGGTCTCCCTCTTTCTCTGAATACTCTTTATTGTTAGATTGATATGAGTTATTGACAGCTTTCAGCCTCTCCTGCCAATCTTGCAGTCGCTGCCTGAAATCCTTATTTTGAACAGAGCCAGATATATCTCCAAAAAGAACTGCAGCTTCCTGTGCAAGTAGGCAGTAGTTTGATAATTCCTCTTGGTTTGCTGTTGCATGATGGTTAAATAACCAGTGAACTTGATTGGGCTGTTTAAAGTTGTCCTCCTCTTCAACTCTTTCCTTTGTTTTCTCCCTTTCCTTTTGCAGTTCTTTCTCTTTCTCTTTCAGCAGCTCTCTCAGTGTCTGTGCTTCATGCTCCAACTCTCCCAGCCGTGCATTGCTGGGGTCCCAGGTTGGAGGATATGAACTGACCTCTGTGTGAGTAGACGCTGTTCCAGGGCAGTTCCGGATGTGACGAGCCTTAGATGCAAACTGCAAAACACTAAGAGTCTCTGCTACACTGTGGTGGGAGGGGCTTACACATGCCACCATCAGTGTATGGGCAGTGCCTCCCAATGCATCACGGAGCAGCCGGGTGATTTTGGCATCACGGTATGGTATGTGAGCGCTGTTGGAGTTGTTTCCTTTGCGATTTCGACCTGGGTCAGAAAGAGCTCTGATGACATTGCCCAGTGCCAGAAGGCCTGTGTTAATGTAAACAGACTCTTTGAGGCGTATCCCAGTGTTGCCAGTTTTTCCGGCACGCTCTGATCCTGCCAGGTCAACCAGACAGAGCTTGGAGGAGCGCACAGACTTTAAGAAAGATGTGTTGTCGTGGAAACACTGGAAGAGCTGCAGGGTGAGGATGGCATGGGAGCGACTGGACTTCTCATTCATTCCTGTGGTGCCAGTGTGGCGCAGGGCATTTCCCATCTCCAAGACACTGAGGAGCTCCTCTGCAGTGGAGACGGTCACCTCTTTGGCTCCCACCACCACTGCAAATACACAAAACAACACAAAAATATGTTGTCATTGGGAAAATCTGTGGAAAAAATCAGAAGGAATCCATTGCTGTGAATATTTTCACATAAATGTAAAGGTGCATTAGATAATTTATTTTCTCTGTCTCAGCATTTATTTACTCTCTTTTTGTGTCTTCTCTTTAGTTTTATTATATTGTTTTGTTTAGATTAAAGTAAGCTTAAGTATGTGTTTATCTGTTTTCTTTGCTGTAGTTTAAGCTTGATCTCTGAGGTACATTAGGCTGCATTTTTATATGAGAAGACCTATTTAAATGATTGTAAGTTTACATAATGAAACACTTTTACATGATGGCACAACATTTTGACCAGTTAATAATAAAAGCAACACATTTTTAACTAACCAGTGTGTACTGTGATATTTTCACCACCATATACCCCTTTCAGGCAATTTCACTACATTATAACTCTCACTGACTTAAAAAGAGCATCTGTGTGTAGTATGACAAACACACATAAGGATGACATATGGATGATTTAAGTGAATAGCTACTGGGAGGATAGAAGGACCAAAATCAACACAGACAGAGAGTAATATCTGAAAGCATACATTGATGTGAAGACCACCACTATCCTGGATCCCTCTGACAACCACAAGAATGTGATTCAGGGCGAGATGGATGAGCTCAAGCTGAGCTTCATGCATTTTTGCACCAGGAGTGGCGTTAAAGTGCCAACAGCGATGGGAATAACTGATGGAGAGCATAACTAGGTGCATGGTAGCTGTGACTGGACATCAGTTATTCTACTTACTGCTGTTTGAAAATGCAAAAATATATATAAAATTTTGAGTAGTTGTCAGTACTGATAAACAAAAATGTTCATTTTCCCACAAAAAATACTAATATAATTAAAAAAAAGAAAAAAAAAACCATTTCTCAATTATTTCCAGAGCTGCACACACATTTTTACAATGAAAAAAATCATCATCTGCATGCAGTATATATTACAGATTTAAAAGTGTAAAAAGCTTATTATATTCAAAATCCTGTTATCAACATGGCTTTTTAAATGACCTGTGTTTCCTCTGTCGTCCTCTCTGATATGCAGCTCTTTGTGAGTAGTATGGAGCTCCAGCAGGTCTCGTAGCTCCTCTCTGTACAGCTCCAAGTACGACACTCGCACTGTGGCCTTCTCAACCTCACTGCTCTGTGTTGCTTTGCCCAATAACTCAAACACATCATGAGCCACACGGTCAATGATACCCCCATCTTCAGCTGTGAAAGAAAAAGGAGAGCGCAGAAGAATCAGAATTACAGGTGCAAATGACTTCAGTCAAGAAAGGACACTCTGAACATAAGATTTTGGTTTTAACAGGGCTGAAATCTAAAATATATGGAAGCGGATTAGGGCCACTGGGAGTCAGAATTCTGAGATTAAAGCCAGAATTCTGACTTTTTTTCTGACATTCAAGGAGAGTGTCACTTTTGCTTTATGGCAGGCAGGAGGAGTACAGGGTTCCAGACGGAGCCATTTCACTAATAGATGAGCAAAAGAAAAGGAAACAGATGTCAGTGTCTTTTTATTCAAATGTACATACACAACTTTCAAAACATAACATTAACTCACCTTTTGCTCATCTGACAAAAAAAGCTTATTTTTAAAATAAAGAAAATGAGAATTCTGACTTTAATCTGAGAATTCCGACTTTAATGTGAGAATTCTGACTTTAATCTGAGAATTCTAATTTTAATCTCAGAATTCTGACTTTAATCTCAGAATTCTGACTTTTCTGAGAATTCTGACTTTAATCTCAGAATTTTGACTTTAATCTCAAAATTCTGACTTTAATCTCAAAATTCTGACTTTAATCTCAAAATTCTGACCTTTTCTGAGAATTCTGACTTTAATCCCAGAATTCTGACTTTTTCTTAAAATAATAATAAATATATATATATATATGTTGGACCTTTTTTTCTTTCCAGTGACCCTAATCCTCTTCCTTGAAAATATAACTCTCCAACACAGAAAAAAGACACTTAGGGTGACACAACATGTGAGCTGCATATCCAAACTTTAACAACAGCAGTGATCTTCTTGTTCCCCTGTTTGTGGATGATCCAACTACACCTCTCATCTCAAACCCATTACACAACACAGTGACACAAGTAAACACTGCTATTCAAGGTCAGTGTGTACATGTGTTTCCCTTTTGTAAAAGGAAACTCACTGATGGTCTTGGACTCACCCAGGTTTCCTCCTCCCAGTGTATAAGTCTTCCCTGAGCCTGTTTGTCCATAACAGAACACAGTGGCATTGTAACCGTCGATCAGGGACTGGACCAGGGGCAGGACGCAGGACTCGTACACCTCATCCTGGTTGACCGTCGACCCAAACGCGTGGTCGAAACAGAAGGTTCGGTCAGAGCCGAGCATCACCTGTGCGGAGCCCGGCACCACCCGCACACACACCTGGTGGTTGTGGAGAACCTCTTTGGCAAGTAAAGGCCGGATACGGACCGCCACACGGACACACACCTCACCCATCATTCCAAATGTACTGACAAACACTGTCACTCCTGCTCCTTCAGGCTTTAAAGTGCATCACATTTTCTATTAAACCTTTTGTATCATAAAGCACATATTTGTTCACATTTACTTTACAAACCGTCTATTTCAGTGAGTTCAGTCATCGTTATTGTGTAAGTGTCAGTTGTGGTAAACTTTGGCTAACTATCGTTTGTTGTCGCTTTGTGTTGCCCGGGAAACCACAGCCACAGCGATCAAAGAGGGCACGAGAAGCCTTTTGAAGAGTCACCCTGAACACCGAGCAGAGGGGCCCAGAAGGAAACAGCGCCCCCTCTGACACAGCACTAGAATGACTGCAGATGTGTGTCCTTTATGTTTGATGTTCCACAAACAATATGGTTTAGAAATGATGGCAGAAGAGTGACGCATATTTACCTCCGCCAAGGTTAAGTTTTCATATGGGCTGGTCTGTTTGTCTGTCTGTTAACAAGATAACTCCAAAAGTTATGGATGGGTTTTGATGAAAGTGTCAGGAAATGTTTATACTGGGACTGCGCTCTCTGAGTGTTTTTCTAGTTTTGAATGCATCTGAAATCTAATTTGCAATTCTTATTTTTTTGTTGTCTTTAGAAAGTGGCCTTCATATAAGAAAAGACAATATTTTTGGATTTTCTACATAACAAAGGGTAAATACAAATAATAGAATAAAATATACAACCCCCCCCCAAAAAAAAACAATAACAAAAAAAAAAACATCCAGT
>JAPTYQ010000030.1:27421595-27436690 GCA_029814465.1 Ostorhinchus cyanosoma | reverse complement strand
TTAATATAAGAAAATAAAATATTTTTGTATTTTATAAATAACAAAGGGTAAATACAAATAATATAATAAAATATAAAACCCCCCCCCCCAAAAAAAAAAACAATAACAAAAACAAAAACATCCAGTCCCTCCCCCCACCCCACAGAGTCCCAAGCAATGCATCTCCATCTAAGATTCAGTAAATAAATTAACAAAACAGTTAGAGGCAATAATATTGCTTAGTATGATACTCATTAGTCATGACTAAATAAACAAAAACTGATCTGCAAGATCTGCAATTATTAATAATTTATTTGAAATGTGCGCTCTAACTGATTAGTATAAACAAATCAATGCTACAATAGACGTGATATCAAAATAATATATTTTTTCAATTATTACATTTTGTTTTTTTTTAATGAGGTTTTATAAAGCTCAGCATAAAAAGTATTAGTACAGTTTGATCATTTTTATAAAGGTGTAAATCTATTGAATAATATTTTAATTTTGTTGCCACATTAAATTCCACTCAGTAATTCTACTTATTGTTTAATAAGGTAAACTAAACCCAAGTAAATGCTCCATTTGTTTATTGACTCATTATCAATTCAACTTCATCTTGTTGTTTCATTGTACTTTTACTCAAGTATTCAACTTGAGTAAAAATGGACTTGTTCTTCCTCCTCTTCCCATCCAGTAAAAACCCACATTTTTCACCAAATGTATGTTTCACAAACGAGTTATGAAGTGAAGGATGAAATGTTTTCATGTAGTTTGTGAAAATCCCTATCCTTCACTCAAATAAATGAAAAGCCTTGAAATAAACTGTCAAAAAGCTGATGATGCAAATGTTTGGAGATTGCAGTGGGGAAATGAGACCTGGTTTTTGCATGGAAATGAGCAGTCTGCAGGTGTGTTTAATTTGAAAGATAATTTTAGAGGGGACTTTTTTCAATCTGTATTTAACAAAAAGGGTCACTGTGTTTAGTAGGTAATTTAAATAACATTATTTTCATTTTGGTCAATATTTATGGCTACAATTAGATCAGAAAATGATGACCAGTAATCTCACTACCTTGACAATAAAATATTCCAATGTATACCTGATAATTGGAGATGATTTTAACATTATTATGAATGAAATTAATGACAGGGTTGCCTGGAAAGCCTTCACTTGCAAATTCCTGTTGAAAAATATTAGTTAATAAGCATGACGTCGTTGATGTGCGGAGAGAGAAATTTCCTAATAACAGAACATACACATGGAGTGATAAGGATGGCTCTAGACAGTTCAGGTTAGATTACTGGCTCATCTCTAACTCTCTAGACAAAGATGGAATCATAGTTAACATCTTGCCAGATCCTAAGGCAGTGCCAACTAACATTAAATTTGCACCACAGAATACAAAGGTTGAATTGAAATGAATTGCTCCTTGCTAAAACATAACCGTAAATTTGGAATTAAATACACTGATTAAACTTTATTGGAGAAGGGCTAAGAGTGAAACAAATATGGAAAAAAACTGAAACACGAAATAGGTAAATATATGAGAAAATATGGAAGTGACTTAACCAAATCAAGGCACAAAGAAAAAACTGTTATTTCTGAGATAACGTCTCTAACTTAAGTTCCACCTGATTCACTCTCAGCAGCAGAGGTTAAAACAGAATTGAAAAATAATACGTACAAATGACCATCACTAACAGTAATTAAAGAATGTCTAACTTCTGTTACCTCTACTTTTCTTCTCTCTGTAAAACCACATTTAGTCAAAATGCTATGACATCCTTCTTCAGTCATATTGCCTCCATCAGAAGCAGAGTTGATGTGTGGTCCTCCCATCATCCAGCAGAAGGTGCTAAATGCAAACTCCCGTCTTAAAAATTGGAAGAATCGGTTGCTTATCCTTGGTTTCCTGGATGTTTCATCTGAATTCTATATCTCAAATTTTGGCTTCTGAATTTGGCCTAATGAATTTTAACTAACTTGAGTGTATATTACTTGAATTTTTTTAAAAGCAAATTTTTTTATTCTGAATTTATTAACATTGAAAAATAAGAGTGAAAATGGGGTATTGAATTCAGAAACAAATTCAGAAACCAAAAATTCAGTTACTTAATTTCAGTGCAAAAAAAACAAACAAATTCAGTGCTAAAAATTCAATGGCTTTTATAACTCAGAGTTTGATGAGACTGGTTGACTTCCATAGTTTCCTCCACCACTGTCATTAGTTGTGATCAGATAGTGATCCCTTGGGCAGACATGATCATTTGAAACATGCTTAAAAAAAAAAATGTATACAGTAGAGTTTAAAAGTATTCAACAAAAAGCAGCTTCTGAAATAGCTTCTAAAAGTATTTTATTTCTGTATTTAAGTGTACGCTGATGTACCTTGCACAGGTTTATTCGCAAATGTTTCATATCAACAAATAAACAAATTGTATTAAAGCATAACACCTGTCTCCATCCTGTCAGGCAGAAACCCATCTGGCAGTGGGACAGGGTTGGCTTTTTCCCACGGAGAGGAACTGGTGCCAAGTCTACACACTGACTGTATATAAGGCTGCCAGCTGACATGTCAGTAGTAAATACTGCGTGTGTGGTGTATGGGAATGTGGGCCATGTCTTTGTGGTGCTGTTTGGCGTAAGGCCACAGGTAGAAGTCGATGATGGCAGAGTTGATGTTGCAGGTCTGTCCGTCTTTTTCCTGCACGAGTTTGCAGAGGCGGTTTTTGATCAGCTCCACAGACCAAACTGAACAACCTCGGATTTCGACTTCTCTCCTGTCCCCTGATGGAAGAATCTCACCTGAGACAGATAATAACACACACACAGAGTGATTATTCCTCCTCATCTGTGAGCCTTTTTGTTTGTTTCTTTATGCCTGTTTGTCTCACCCTTCTTTAGTGACTGCATTAGTGTGTCGGAGTATCGCAGCACCCCGAGGTGTACGAGGGCCTGAGGGATCCTGTAATCTGCAAACATAGTGAGCCAGTCCATGTTAACGACGTCTCCCTCTCCTCTGGCGTCCATGATGCCCCAGAAATCTGCCACTAAGATCTGGGCTCGCTTGTAGAATGAGATTCTCTTCCCCTAAAAACAAGATGGCAGTTTAAAGTCAACACTGAATGCAGTTTGTTGAATTATGTCATTAGTATTGATTCACAAACAGACTTTCTAACATAAAAATAACATTAATATGTAATTAGCTGCTTCTGGAAAACTTAATGGAAATCTTGTTGCTACATATGTGGCCAGTAGATGGAACTCTCCCATCACATTTATTTAAGGCCTCAATCTCTTATAGCAAATCATTAACGCATGATCAGATCATATTGGTCAATCAATGAGCTTCAAATCCATTTCATATATTTTGTAATGATATTAAAGTGTTCACACAAGTGCACACTGATGAACTCCCAGTTAGTAATTTAATAAAAAAATATTACTGTTCAATTAGGGTGTTGCAGAGACGAATTGAGGCAAAAACTGCCTCTTAGTACATTATAAAATTTAAATACTTGCAAGAAGTAAAAAAAAAAAAAGAAGTATTTTGCCCTGCATGTAATTATAAGATTATTATTTTACAAATCGTGTGTTACATAATTCATTCATCACATATATTAACAAACTGAAAAACTCCAAAGTGTTCCATAAATCATGAGCTCACTTGTTATCAAAATTCTATATTTCTGCAACAAATATTACAAAAGTTTCATGAAATACTGTAAACATTTTTCCAAACATCCTCCAGCGTTAAGTGTCGCAAACTAAAATAAACGTTCTGTCGCTGTAACCTCATATATAGCCTGGTCCCTGTAGGAAGGAATCTTTTCAACGATGAGCTCCACCATCCTTCGGGCGTCGTTCCCAGCTTGGCTGATGAAGCTCCGGAAGCTTCCGCCATGTTCCATCAGCATGCGACCGCCTTCAGTCAGCACCTTGTTAGACAGATTCAATATGTGATGTGTTCAAAATTAACTACTGTGATGAGTAGGAGGTTACGAGCTGCATGCTTTCAATTTTCACTTGCAATAAAGACAGAGCGGTACAGAGGAGATTCATAGTTAGAATTAAAATATATATGTATATAAAGGTCTAGAAATAAAATAAATAAGAGTGTTTTCAGATATATTTCACAGAAGTTATACAGTAAATATGACAGAACAGTACAAGAGCATGGAGAGACGTGACAACATGTCGGTTTTCTTTTCCTCCTGGTTTATTTTGAAGCAGAAAAACATGATTTTAACCTCCGAAGACCCGACAATCCAAGTTTGTCCTCAATAGGAGATGAGAGTTTCACAGTTTTCCTCCAAAAAACCAATGTCCACTTTGAGAGAAATTCTATAAATAAAAAATGTAAATCAATAAAAAGAAAAAGAAAAACCCTGCTGCATTATACTGTTTCCAATCAAGATAATCATTTAATGTAAAAAAAAAAAAAAAATCTTTTGCTTTCCTGGGTCTCTCGAGGTTAAGCTACATATCTGCAGAGAAGACTCAAAATAAATTAAAGTCAGGTTCACAAATGCCAGGACACTGTTTTCTTTAAAACCGTTGTAATTCCTAAATGGATAATGCAATATTTTTATTAAACTGGTTAAATTAAAGCTCAAAGACCACATTTGCCTTCTATCTTGATTGTTTAATTTCACATCCACTGTAATGGTGTTCAGAGGCATTCATTCAGTCCTCCATTCATTTTCTGAACCACTTAATCCCTCAGAGGGTTGTGGGGATGCTGGATCCACATGGTTGACCCCTGACATGTCGCCAGTACATCACAGGGCTGACACATACAGACGAACAGCCACCCACTCTCACATTCACACCTACAGACCATTTAGAGCAGAGGTCACCAGCCCTGGTCCTCCAGAGCTACTATCCTTCATGTTTTAGATGGTTCCCTCTTCCAGCACACCTGATGGGTTGTTATCGTTCTTCTGCAGAGCTTGATGATAGGCTTATCATTTGAATGAGGTGTGTTGGAAGAGGGATACATCTAAAACATGCAGGACAGTGGCTCTGGAGGAGCAGGGTTGGTGACCCCTGATTTACACTGACCACTGAACTGTGCTGTAATGCTCAGGACCTTTGAGCGGGGGTGTGACAGTGCAAACCACTGCTCCACACTGCCAACCCACTGTCCAAATACACTGTTACCCATAAAGGTGGAATAATTTTGTTTTAAGATACATTCTTCTTTTTATTCCTATTCCTTTTTAGTCCCAGTTACACTTTATCTATCAAAAATAAATCACATTGTCACAATCATTTCATAACAAGAAGTAAAAATATTTTATCCCCACTTGGGCAGCAGTGTATATATGGGCCTACTTACTACCTGCTTCTCACTGTACTGAAAATGTTATTAAACAGTCCTACTTAACTCACATATCAGTAATAAATGCCTTTGGGATTATTTAGTTTTCAAGTATTTAAAAAATAAAAAGGACCAAAATCCAACTTTTTTTCCGGAGCACATACCATCCCCCTCATGTTTGATTGCAGGGAGGTCACTGACGACCACCCTCAAAAACGGTTTTCACAGTCCTGAATACCTCACATATCACCAACTGATGCCTTTGGGATTGTTTAGAACTGTTTTTAAGTGAATAAAAAATGTTGACCAAAATCTCTTCTTTTTTTTTTTTCGGAGCACATACTATATATAGCCTTATTCCATGACCATGGGAGGGGGCTGATGACCCCCCCCTCAAAGACCATTCCATTCTTTCGACTATGGCTGAGGGACATTTATACTATAACTGTAATACCTGGTGACGCTCCTGTAGCATTGGCATAGGCGTTTCATTGTCAGAGCGAAGGACATGTCCCAACTCCTCCACTGTCATCTGAGAGAAGTATTTGGGATCGGTGATGGGTATACCTATGGAGTGAGGAGAAGAGAAGGAATATGCAGGAAACATAAGGATTTAACTTCAAGTAGGAATTACTGAAGAGACAAGGAAAGAGAACAGCCACAAATAGTCATAAAATTATAGTTATAACTGCCACATAACCCCACAGTAGCCAATTCTCACAAGACATAATTTCTTTTGACTTCCTACAATCAATTCTTAAGATTCATTCTGTAAAAACCTACCTGTGATTTTTGTCAGAGGTTCTCTGGTAATTACAAAGACCACAGCGACTACACAGTGAGAGCACTATTCCATATGAGGCATAATTGAGACATATCCGGAGTCGTTCAAGCTAATTAGAAATGATTCACAGATGCATGCCGAGCTCAGAGCAATTTCTCTGCAATATAAGTTGCAGAAAAGGGCACATAGACAATAATTGGTGAGAGCGGTGTACAATAAAAGCACAGAGAACAGAAAAGAGGCAGCAAAAAGAGCCTGAGTATACGGTAAATTTGTTTTCTCAAGAGACAAAAGGTGAAAAACAGGACAGACCAATCAATGTGTTGTAACGTTAGCGTTTCAACTAGCACACATTTTTCACGTTTTCACCTCCTGACTGTTTTTGTGTGTGTTTTCTGTGCTCGGTTTGTGTGCCACACAGGCTTTGGGGATTATCAGATGTATTTGAACCAGACCAATCTATTCCATTAAAAAAAAATCACTGTATAAATTGCAGCCTGAGCTTAACACTTTTATTGAAAATCAGAATTTTTTCATATCTACATTTAAGCCTTTAAGACCGTGTCATGTTTTATTGAGTGGTAACTGTCATCACTCTATATGATGACAAGAGGGAGAAAAGTCAAAGCCTTTTATATACCAACACAGTATGTTTTTGTTGTGGTGCAGCCATAGGTGGGGCTTCTGGATATAAAAGCCAGGCCTTAGAAGCTCCAGGCAGTTTTTGTGTGTGTATATGTGTGTGTTGTGTTTAGAGGAGAGCTCAGTAGTGGCAGACTGTATGTCGCACTGGAGCCTAAATACTAACTGAACCCCATCTGTTACCACTTTGCTCTTTTCTTTTTCTTTTTTTTTTGTCCTATTCTTTCATCGGTTTGTTTTTGTACATAATCATCACCTGGAATTTGAGCCTATTTTTATCTCCATCTTGAGCTTAATAAATTGTACTGGGAAATGAAGTTCTGCACCCTTGTGTCCTTCTTCCACATGTGGGTTAGTTTCACTCTAAAGTAGATCCGTATTCTCACCTTCCTCCATGGCCCTGGTGATGGCGGCACACAGGGTCATGTAGCCCGTATATGTAGTCCCTTTATAGGTCACCTCACACTGTTGGGTTTCCTTCTCTGGCCAAAAAGAGAAGTTCATGGTGTCGACCACAAACACCCAGTTCAAAGCCTGCAGGGTCGAAACACACAAATGATCAAGACACAAGGAAAATAGGACAAGACTTAAAAATATCTACTACTTTGCATAAATATTGTAGTGAGAAAGCCACACTATATGCAAACGGCCTTCAAAACATTCTAAAAAGCCTTCACCACTTTATAAGCAAGGTTTATGTCGATGAACTTCATTATGACAGGTGCTTGTGAATGCTGAGGATGTAAGAAGTTCAGTTTACCACATACTATATTTGAGATGTATTTAAACAAGTGTGATGACAAAAGAATTCTTTGATACAGATGCAGCAGTGTCAGATAGAACATTGACCATTAAAAAAATACAGTGTGTAGATAAATATACTCAATGTAAAACACCTTCAATTTTTGACCCAAAGGGAAATGACCTAATGGTTCAATTAATAGAAGTCGTGCCCGTTTATCATATTTATCATCAAAACAAGCATGATTGGTTCAAAGGTGTCATGTGAGAATGAGAGACGAGTCAACACATCCATATTTTATAATTCTGATCCTGTTTGAAAAGGTGTATTAAAATGAGATAGCCCAGACTGATTAAAGTAACTAATAGGAAGTGTTGCAAACTGATTAAATTGTCATACGGACCAAAAATATTTAATAAAAAAGGAACAATTGCAAGAAATAAGAAAACAACTGGTAATATAATTAAAGAAGGTATGCATTTCAGGTGTTTGCTAAACAGAAATTTGATCTTTCAATCTCATATGTAGGGACAGAAGCATCAAAACATGAATCACTCCAGTTTGTGACAATTCCAATTTCTCTTAAATATATTTTTTGAGGACAATGTTTGTAATTTCCTGATACACAGCAACAGACACTTATTATCAGGCATACATAAGAAGAAAATTGAATTGGAACATTCCTGTTTACAGAAAATATTGTAATATTAGTATTCCCCACCTAAATGTTGCAAATCTATTCAGGGAGGGGTGCTCTGTTCTGATGAACATGCTGTTTTAAAAGGTTCAATCAAGCCAAATGTACTTGGCAGGCTGACAAAAAAAAGCTGAAGTAGGATCCTAAAATGAGTATCACTAGCCAGTCCCAGTTGCAAAACGTGGAGTTCACTTTTTGATGTCCCCTTCTGTAAAGAACTGACTGATAGATCCATTTTTTTTTCTATGGGAAACATCTGAGATGCCTACCTTCCACATGCATCCTCATTCTTCTATATTCTTAAAATTAAAAAAAAAAAAATTACATAGACACCTGGTGCATCTGGCCATTCTGTGCAGAAGTTACAAATGATGGGAAGCTATCAAGAGCACAGAAATGAGTCTGATTAACTCTTATAAGCAATGATTATTCATGTCCACACCATTTCTGTCCCTGCCTACAAACATCAACAGAAAGCAGCTTATGAGAATCCAGTGCGCTTTGTCACTGCGTACATACATTTGCAATAGTGTAGATGTTAATTCTTCTATCATGTTGAAATGGTTCAGTAAAACCTAATGCTTATCATCCAAACTACTCATAATGCTCATGATTAGTGAAGATAATGTATGTCTGTGTGGCTCTGGCTCCTGACAGACTCCCCTGGTCAGAAGTGGGCGCTGGGGCCAATGGATTTGCCTTCTTCCATCCACTGGCAGTCAGATCATCACTGTGTCTGAGGTCGTACAGCATCTCTGCCACCTTCTGCACTCCCTCCTCCTCCACAAACACATCCTGACTTCGCTCTGCTACAAACCGACCCGACTCGCGGGGAATCAGAGGTAACTCCATGATGCGGAACAGAAGAGGCACACCTGAAACAAGTGTGTGAAAGCATGTGTGAACACAAACACAAATAGAATAATTATCTGTCTGCCAAAAATTTATCTACAGAACTAAGTGTTAAACCACAATGTCTTCTGGCTTCTAAAAACCTACCTATATGTGTAAAGCAAATCTAGACTAAGCTATGTTCAAATCAAAGACATTATAGATGTCAGAAGCCGATTCTATAATCATGCACAGTTGGGTGCCATGGGATGTGAATGCCAGTGCCCTTTTCATCCTGCACCAATATTACACATGCACGCACACCTCTTGGGAAGTGCCATTTTCAAGATAACCTAGTTTTATTAGATCATTCAGTTTAGAAAAAGCCATAGGAGAGATGAAACAAAAGGAGGATATAGGACTATTTATCTTAAAATAAAATTGCATTAATGCTGCATGTACTGCACTGGTGCACATTACCAAGTTTAACACTGACCTTGAAGCTTTGGGATGCGATATTAGGCTAATACAAAATTATATCAATAAGTCATACTGTACCTACATGGCACACCGAGTCATTCTGAGAGAAACAGTACAATCTAAAAAGTCCTTTTGCATTACTCTAAGGGTTGGCTGACTCTCATCATGTGTATCCACTCTAAAACTGAAAGTGGAGTGCACACACACACAAAGGCTCTACCCACTAGAACATCTCTGACCAAGCTTTTCATTAAAAGAAAAGAAAAAAACTTAATTAAATCTTTTTTTTCTAAAAGCCACTTCTTTCATCTAACTGGGGTGTTCGAAAGATTTTTTTTTTGTCTTTTTATGCAGGGAGCACTGCGACAGTCAGTACCCCAGTTATATCAAGCCATTAAGTTTTATTTAAAAATTGGAAAAGCATTTTAAGATACAGATCATTTCCCTCAGAGCAGAACAAACCTGACAGTCTAAAGTGCAAGTCGTAAAAACTACAGATCTGCTGACACCACCGAGCTTTACAGACACTTAGAGAAAACCAAATGAGCCTTCATATATAGAAGATAAACTCAGCGACAGGTTCATAGTGTATTCGAACATTTCCTTACTTAACTTACCGATAAAGGGGAATATAAGAATAGTCGCGTGTTGCGCTATTTTCAACTACCTGGTTCCCGTTTAGTGACCAATCAGATTCTGTCTCTGGGAATCGTCTTGTGATTTTCAACCAATCGGAGGACAGCAAGAAAGGAAACCGGAAGATGTTCCGCAGTTTGTTTGTTTTTTGCTGAGAAAAGATAGTTTTATGCACAAGTTTCAAATGTAGACGCATCGGCTGTTCCTTTAGATTAACCTAAAAAAAAAAAAATCTTTATTCAATGAGGTATGGTTTACAGTCAATGCATACAATAAGGGAAATAATATTTTCCAGGGGGAAGGGTTATGCAATTATAATTGTAATATAATAATATATAATTATACAATGTGTAAATCAGAACAAATATTGATGGTTTTTATAGCCTTTTTGTTTCCAGATTAATCTAAAAGCTTTAAATAATGTTCAACATCCCTCAAAAAGTAAATAAAACTTGGTGTTGTGCTTCAAAACTTAGATTTGTGACTGAAGAATTTAGCAAGTAAGAGAAATGACCTAATTATTTGAAGGAAAAAAGAGCGTTTTCCCTCCTTTTTAGAGTGTATTTGTTCTGCAGTTCATGCGGTTCTTGTGACCGCGCTGACACAAGTAGAACCCTCAACACGCACATCAGAGACGTAAGACGTAACCCCGCCCCGGAAGAAATGTCTCGGTTCTATACACTATCTACTATAGAAAAAAACTAGTATGGAAAAGGCAGGTCAAACTGATGGAAAAATTCAACGTTTAAGCATGTGGTGATAGTTGGACAACAGAAAATTAACCAGTATAGGTTTCAATAGTTTCATGCAAAATGTTCACATACTTTCTTTACTACAAAGCCTACTGCTTTCAACCTGATAATATATGCATATTAAAATTACATCTTTATAATTTACTGTTCTCTCAATAATATGCAAAATACGGTAATTGTAAATCATAAATCAGGGGTGGTAATTAAGGGATTAGTGTAATTTTAGATAAAACACTCAAAAGGTTAAAGGTCAAAGATGAACTCACTTTAAATATGTTAACTCCAGATCTTCAACACTATGGGCAAGAGCACTACCAGAAGAATTAATCTATATGTGCTCAAATAAGAGGTTATATATTATTTAAAAAAAACAAAACAAAACCCAAAGAATAAAAAACAACAACTTTGGAACTCATTAAAATGCAAACCAGTTCAGTAAAAAGTGGCTTCATGTTTATTAGTTTCACAATTTAACAATGTGAAGTCTACAGCATGGAGAGCAAACAAGTGTAGAGCACAACAGATTGCAAGGACAAAATAGATAAGTTCAACATTATTGTTAAACCAATGAAATGTCATAAATTTCTAACTACTGTTTCATTTTTGAGGATTGAATCAGTTTCATTACACAACTATGATTACATGAATATTCTGACAAATGAACCAGACTGTATGTGGTGTATAATAGAGTCCCAAATTAAACATGCCAAATCCACATGAAGGGTAAAATTTCTTACATCTCTTTAAAAAATGGATGTATATAAAAAGAAAAGCAGTTTACATTCTGCATGTTGTACGGAGTGGCAATGGAGTACAACTGTGTGTAAAGGGACCAGTATAGACGACAAAACACACCAACATGCACCCACACACACACAGCCAGAAGTTAAACCGGTGATACAAACATACACATACAAGTCATAAAAAACAAAACCATCAAAAATAAAGGTTATGTTTATTTTTTGTCTGTCAGGAGACTGAAGAATATTTCAATAGGTGTGATTGTTAGAAAAAAGGATGCGTATCAGATAAACTAATGGACTACACTCTTTAAAATGCAGAACATCTACATTTTCTTTTATGCACAGGAATGTTGGACATTTCGTTAAAAAATACAAAAATAAAATTCAAAAAAGACAACCACAATCCAGAATAATAGTCTGAAGGGGCTGTGTTGGACAGGGGGCAGAAAGGGGTGGGGGGGTAATCTGAGTCTGCTTCAATCTGAGTCTCCTGGGTCTACAGCAAATGACCAGAGTACTGCTTCACGCTGAAAAAAAAAAACAGAGCAAAAGAAATAATTACATGCGGAACGTAACAGCGACATACACTTCAGATTAGTGGCGAGGTAAATATACAGCTAAGTGCTAAGCAACTGTGGAAGAGGTGTTGGAAGAAGAGAACGGGGAGACAGAGTAGGAAGAAGACTATAAAGAGGCAGACAGTGAGAGTCACAGAGGGGAAAGATGTGACACAAGTGCCTGGAGGAGATTGAGGAAGGAGGAGGAGGAGGAAGAGAGGGTGTGGTTAGTCCTCATGTCCAAGCAGGTGCAGCACACTGAAGGGGGAGGAGAGGAAGGAAGCAGGAGGCAGGGTTAGTTACCATGGCAACATTACACTACTCATGAAACGGAGGCAGCAGTTCTACAGCTGTATTAGCATTTGGTAAGCTAAGCTTTGATAGCATCAACAGAGAAGTAGTGTGTATTATACGTGCCTACTGGTTGCCAAGGGAGACAGAAGAGGAGGAGCCCGTGCTATTTGGCAGACTGTGATTTGTTGTCGGTTGATCTAACTAAAAACAACAAAATCACTAGTCTTCCACACAGCAGCAGCCAGGGTAAGAATCAATCCACTCCCTGCTTCACAGTGAAACGGCTTGGGTGGCAAATACAAATTCAATTCATTTTTTTTTCTCCAATAATCATACTCACTGAACAAATGTGACAGTTAAAGTAACTTGTCAATCATATTGACCATTTAAAAAACAAAATCAATTGCAAAAAATGAAAATGAAGTTATGCACAGCTATTATGTTTGCCTTCTCATTGATAGCCATTTCATGTAAGAGGAAGGTTTGAACTAGTTGCAGGGGGAAGAAAGGAAGGGGGTTAGTGAAAAAGAGACAGCAGGCAACAGAAATGCATAACCCAACACCAAGTGTGTTGACTAGTTTCATGAGACAATATCAAATACATTTATACATATGTGGAATGGAACTGTTTTAAATTTAGTACTCAACTAACTGTCCTGTAAAGTGCAATAAGTTCAGACTGTATTACATATGTACTAATATAAAATTAAGTAAAATGATCTCTTTTGCTCAGTAGGATAAATGTCTGAACTAGACTGTTGACTGAAGCTAGTATTTTACAATAATCATATCCTACAAAGAGGTCACTGCAGTAATAGTGTAAGTCAGCCTGATCAAAGAGGAATTGTCAGAACTTGCCTATTCTGTAGGAGGTACTGGGCATTCTGAATCTGATCCTGGGTGCCCGTAATGGTGATGATGCGATCCTCAGAGCCTTCCAGAGGCTCGTCGATCTTGATGGAGGCTCCAGACTCATGGCGGATCTGTTTGATTCGCTGGCCTCCCTTACCAATGATAGAGCCAGCAAGCTGTTGGTAGGTACAAAAAAGAAAATGAGAAGGAGGAATGAGGGAAAGCAAACATTTCAAGTGTCTTAAGCTTGAAAAATAAAAGCAAGTATACTATGTGTGGCTCAGCAAAATCTGAGGAATTTCGAATGACCCTCAAAAGAATTTAGGCAAAAAGGTAAAACGACAATTATGTTTAAATTATTTTCTTAATTGTACCAAAACACTACTATGCCTGGTCTAGTGTGGGTGCAATTGAAAAATACTGTGTGGGAGAAAACGTGACTTATTGGTCACTACAACCTGAATGCAGCATTAATATCTGTAGACAAGCAGGTTACACAAACAATAGGGTATTTAACATAGGTATAAGCTGAAGGTCGCTGAGCTACATGTGTGATGACGGTATGGTGAGTCAGACAGTGGTCTTTCATTGGAGATCCAGTTGTGTTGTTGTCAATGCTTACATCTTTAGGGATCGTCACTTGTGTGGTGATGACAGGGCCACCCATGTCATTATAGGAGCCACGTCCACCTGATGGAGTAAGAAGGAGACCAAAATATAAAAGACAGAAAACAGGAGTAAATAAATGGAAGATGATTTCTGAAAGTACTGAGTCATTATACAAGTCTCAGCAAAATTTTTAAACTAGTAATCAATCAGAAAGTGTAAAGGCTCACCAGACTGGTAGCTATCCCAGGAGGAACTGTTGTCTGAGCACGAGAGAAAGCAAAATACAGCATTTTATGGATAAATGTGAGACAATTTATGTTTGTGGCATTTGTACATTATTAAAACCATATATCTTAACAATGTCCTCAGAAATATGACTAGTCATAGATGAGAGAGATCTAAATGAATGACACTGGATGCAAACAGACATGCAGTGTGATAGGCATTTCTGATTTATTCTAGTAAATGGCACAATATTTCTGCATGCACTACCCAATACACATGAATTGCAATGTTTTGTTTTTTTTTTTTTTTCCCCCATTCGGCTGACATTGGTGTCTGTTGGTCAACCTGCTAATACAATTATTTTGAAAAGAACATTGAGGCCTGAACATTTACATACACTACATTTCATCAACCTTGAAATCACATCTGTATTATTTCAGAAAAATATGAGGTTTAGTACTTACCATATCCACCTCCACTCTGTAAAACAAAAAAGAAAGAAAAGGAGACATTACATACCGTGTAGCCGCTTGCTTTCATCTTCATCTATAGAACCCAGATGAATTGATGAGGGATTGTAAGCATAAATGTAAGGATGATGCAGCAGCCTAGTCCATGGAGTAGACTCAACTACAAGCCACCCAGTTTTCATGCATAAACCAGACTCCTCCTTCTTCCCTCCCTCCAACCCCCCTTCCCGTCTCTCCTTGCATCTCCATCAGCCCCCATTTTCACCTGCTATTCAGCTGCTGCTGTCACCAGGGCAACAGGCAATTCAAAAAGCTGTTGCTGAGCAACGGCAGGCAGTATCCTGCCAGCTCTCAGAGAGAGAGAGAGCGAGAGCGAGAGAGAGAGAGCGGCCTTCCAGTCTGTCAACAAAGCGTTATTATTGCCTAGCAACCATCCATGGCCACCCCCACCCTCCCCACCCCCAACATCCTCCCT
>JAPTYQ010000030.1:27393482-27421495 GCA_029814465.1 Ostorhinchus cyanosoma | reverse complement strand
CATCCTCCCTCTCTGTGCAGGAAAAACAGGCTGGCCGTGAAAAGTACACAGTAAGAGGGCAATTATAGCTGATTATTATGGGGTGTCTCCGGCTGTGGCGATTATGGTCATTTGGTGGGATGACTTACAGTGTGCCAAAGCTAGCTCAAATACATAGCCAGATCTTAAATATGTGCACACGTTCATATGCACAAGTGACCAGCTACAGTGGCATTGTCAATGAAGCATCATTACAACACAATGGACAATCATAACATTCTGTCTAGCACTTCGACCAACCAGTGGGCTGGTTTGAGATTGCTGGCACCCAATTAAATGCTAGTACAAGAGTTGCATGGATTTAGCAGAGGTTCACTAACCATGTTATCACTGTAGCGATCTGGTCGGCCTCTTCTGTCACTGATGAAGAAAGAGTGTGATAGAGAGTGAAAGATGGGGGGAGCAGGACAAAGTGACAGGGAGAGAGAAATGAGAAATGTGGGTGGGGATGTGGAAAGAAATACAAAACGCTTAGAAAAAAAATGCTCAGAAAAAAATGCTTGACAACAATCCAAAGAAAATTTCTGGTCTAGGTCAAACTGCACACACACGCTGAGCAAGATTACAGTATAAACACATTTCCTCTCAGCCATCTTCCCACACAGTAACAGGAACAGCTCTGACAGTGTTATGGTGAGAGGAATGACAGGTGGTGGTGGTGATGATCGCAGCCAAGGGCTGCTGCTTTTTTTTTCCCAATAACTGAGCTCCAATAAAGACATTAGCCTAAGAAATATATTTGGGCTTATTTAGTGCACTTGCTGCTTCTGAGTAACTAAATGTAAGTCAAACTACAGCAACAATACAATGAAATATTGCTAAATTAATACAACTGTTTAACGATAAGTCTGTGTCCATTTTCTATCCAGTCTTTGTGTTTTTATCTCTAAATAATGAAGATATGAAAAACTAATGAGTAAGAAATAAAAGCATTAAATTAAGTTTATTGAAATAATTTTATTATCTGTCTTATTTTAGAAAAAATTGAGTTTATTTGAAAACATCCATATTAACAGTTCTGCTGACACTGAACCAGTGAGATGACATGTCAATATTCCAGTTTTAGGGAGATCAGTGCTTCCCATTTACAGAATAAATTTGGAAAGCCAATCCAAACAGAATATCAACAGCTTTAGATTGGAAGAATTTGCCCCCCACCCACCCACCCACTCACACACATTAGCAGTAGCAACATTACAGGTGCACATAAATGTAAAACAAAGGCAGAATGTATTATTTTTGTGTATTTACAAAAACAACAAAAAAACTAAAACATGAGCCTGTTTGTGACGGTGCACTGTTCTGTATGGACTCAGTTGATAACGGGTTTCTATTAAACACATCACCCCATGCAAAGCATCATCATTAATTCTCAACCTGGGAAACACAAGGAGTGAATGGTAAAAGGGAAGGGGAGGTCATACTAAGTTACTGCTATAACATTCAAAAGACTCAAATAAAGGGGATAGGGATCAGACTACAGGACATGTGCAGACTATCCCATAATGGACATTTGTTAGCATTGTTAGTACTGATTACGGATAGGACTTAAGCACACAGGTTTACAAGGTATGAGATTTTCTCATGATCTTGAAGTGGATAACTAAGTGTATTAAAAACTGAGGGGTTAAAATTGTAAGGCAGGAAAAAGGTGGGACTTGTAGGGATATCTCAATACTTTGACACTTCATTTTGTTACCAATCCTAGCCAATTATTTGGCAAATTAATATATAAAGTGCTGACATTGTGTCAGCTCCACAAATTGACTTGTTCCTTGTTAAGGTCAACTGGACAAAAAACCCACTTAATGGAAGCCCCTTCCCAATGACATTAATGAAGAATGCAAATAGTGAAAAATGTGTTTTCATTATTGCTTAAGTTAAGAATGGCTAAGGAGAGAGCACCTACATAAACTGTGGTAACAATATATGAGAATGTCAAAGTATCCCATTTAAGTTAGGAGAGCAAAGGTTTAGGGACAGAAACTTACTTTGACCTTTCATCTGAGCCACGGTAAGAGTCATAGTAACGATCATCTCTGTGGGCAAGATGGAGATGGGGAAAAAGACACACAAACACACCCAGACATACAGTGATGAGCACATACACTTAATGGAATGGAAATAAATTTGTGCATCTTTTACATGAATATACATAAATGTTTAGAAAGGGATACAAGGCATGTTGCTGGCTTGCACTTTAACAGTGAGACAATGCATATCAGGTTAAGTGGCTCTGTATATAGAATGCATTAGAATATAATGCAGAGGATTTACAAATGCATTAAATACAAAGAAAAAACATCACAGGAATCCTGAATGATGGAACTAACAAAATACAAATCTCAATCAACAACTTTAAGCTTAAGGTGTTTAAAAGAATTAACAGAAAATTTCAAACATGCACAAGTAGGTAAAACAAATAATTAGAATTATATTTTCTCGATAACAACCATAGAGATCCCTGTGCTAGTGAGATCTACAAGGCTCAAGTAAAACAAAAACTTGGCCGAGAACAAGAGCAACCGACTGTATATTGAGTTCATCTCTTACCCTCCTCTGTGAGGGTGTCCCATTGGCATGTTGCGTCCACGGCCACTCCCCCTTCCAACCCTGCTAGGGTGTGGTGGAGGAGGACCTCGGCGAGGGCTCATCTCATCATAATCCCGACGTGGCATGGGTCCCCGCCCACCTCTGCTAGAAGACATCCGCTCAAACCCACGGTCTCCACTGGACCTACTCCCACGCATGGGGAAACCTCCCATAAGCCTGCGGCCACCTCCCCGTTCTTCAAACATCATGGTGAAGCCCCCATATTCATAGGTTTCGTCATAGAAATTGGGGTCATAGGGCTGTGCACGTCCTTTTATTGGAGCCTAAAATGCAGCAATAATAGTTAAAACAATCCTTTATTCTGCCGTCTGTGCAGCCATCAACTGCTTCACAGCATCAAATATCTACAATGTACCTGCCCATTATGTGAGAGATGCATTTACATCTTAAGAAAATGCTGTAAAAGATGCCCACCTCAGCGATGAGGTCCAGCATAGTCTTGATACACTCAACCACCCTCTCAGTTTTTCCACCAACCAGCACTACTCGGTCTGTCGACTGAGGACAACACTCCTGAAACAGCTTGATGCTGGTCTTTGTGTTCTGAAAACAGACAGACACACAAATGAGCTCCGAAAAAAAGAACGTCATTAGACGATGGTGCATTCTGAAGGAAAGAAATTGTGTATTTTATACATAAACCCCAACTATGCAATTTTACAGATAGTTTTAAGGGAAAACATCAACAAGATTTACTGAGTATTACAATACACAAATGACTTCAGAAATCAATTCAAAAACAATATAAACACAGCAAAATAACAAGATTTAGATTCTTCTTAAGCAAATCATCTGGGTTTAGTCCAGTTAAATCAAGGATTGTGCTCTTGTTAAAGCTGAAAACTGGCAGAGACACAAGGTTGTTAAGAATCCATGTTCTACAATATGCACACACTTCAGTCTGTACACTGCGTTGCTACTAATTACAAAAACACATCTCCATCCCTTCTGTTCACATATTGTACCTCTCGGAGCTCCTTAATCTTGGCTCCCTTCACCCCGATGATTGAGCCAGCCAGGCTCTGGTGGATCAGCAGACGCAGCTCACAATCAAAATCTATGCCATTATACTGTTGGTACTGTGGGAAACACATTTTTATTCAAGCCATTACATTCAATGGTTTTTCCATCAAAAAACAAAGAATATACCACATATGACAACAATGACCTGAAATTATTACAAAACTTGTATCATAACCAGTAACATTAATTT
Source organism: Ostorhinchus cyanosoma (assembly GCA_029814465.1). Lineage (NCBI taxonomy): Eukaryota > Metazoa > Chordata > Actinopteri > Kurtiformes > Apogonidae > Ostorhinchus > Ostorhinchus cyanosoma. The sequence continues at coordinate 27,417,630 of JAPTYQ010000030.1, read as the reverse complement.
TGGGAGCCTTTCATCCATGATTAGTTTACAGAGGAGCACAAAATATAAATACTAAATGAAGTGGTCACAATGGTATGCATGAACTTTCCAGACACTAGCAGAAAAGTTCTGAACTAGTTTGCAAATGAAATCAGGTACAGAAAACAAATAGCAACACACAACGTGATAAAACTACAGAAAGCAAGAATGTTGTATTTTACTGAGTGTGGGGGGGAAAAAATTCAAATAAAACTTCAAAATATCCTTACCTCTTCCAAGGTTGGGATGATCTTCAGCAGGATTTCTCCAATGGTCTCGATGTCTGCACTGATACTTAAGATGCTTCATATTTCATCCACCAATGAGAAGGCACAACACAGCCACACATACAGAGTGGGTGGGGGTGCCAGCACAACATCCCAGGGGGGGAGGGAGGGAACAGCATTTCAGATGAGAGAATTCTTGACATTTCCAAATAGTCTTACCATTTGAGAACAGTAAACCCATTTTAGCCAACACACTCCTGAGACTAACACAGCTAAATTATCTACCGAGGGGTCCAGTGTTTCATTAAACTAACAAAGAAGGTCTCAATAATACAACACTTAAACTAGGAAAACGCTTGTACCCAAACAATTCAATTTCAAGAAGACTCTTTTTGTCCAGAGAAAAGAAGAAAACAGACAAAATAATAATAAAAAAAAAAAAAAAACAAAGAAAAGTGACTGCATTTGGTGACCACTGGAGGGGCAAGACGAGGAGGGTGAAGTCTGAGGAGGATCTGGCAGGAAAAAGCACCCAAGGTGCCAAAGACAACTCTATAATTCCTAAGCATTGTTGGGTGGATGCACACTACAAAGAGCTTGGCTAGACCAATTCCCAAACAAGCTGCCCAACACAAATTTAAAAGAACAAGCATTAAGGAGAGAGGGATTTCTCTTTTCCTATATTCTTATCTGTGGTATAGTACTTTTGTCCTCAAAATTTGCCTTGGACAGTAATTTTAAGGCTTAATTTGGCTAAAGAGAAAACAATGAAAGAATACTTTTGTTGTCTGCACCCACCACAAGTAACCGAATAATAAAATAAACACAATGAATTTACTGATCAAGAACTAAAGCACAGTTTGTACATGAAAGCAGAATGGTAGACCGCTGAGGAAGAGTAAGAGAGCAGATTATACCATGAAAAATTAAAAATTGCCACCACTGGAGTTGATGGTTTTTAAATCAATGGAAAAAGCAGTACATACAAAAAAGAAAGAAAAAAAGTCAAAGGATGCACAGATGAGTGGGACAGAGAGAAACTGTAATTTCAATTGCTCCAACAGTCAAAAACCAAGCTAAGATGAAGCAGAAGATGGGAAAAAATGTACACACAGACACAAACACACATCTGTAAACTAGCTTGCTTTTTGCTTTCCAGAATGAAGGGACAATCTGAGTTTGTCAATAGGAGGGTATCACAGGGAAGGAATGTAATGGTGCAAGAAGCAGGTGTGTTTATGAAACTAACGAAAAACAAACACCAAACACCACATACAGGATATCCACTCTGAAGGGGTGAGGGGTGAAAACGCAGAAGATAAGAGGACAGATAATCAACAAAAATAAATATGGACATACTGCAAACACTGGCACTTGAAAAGATTATAGCAAAGATTTGAAAAGACAGTGGCAGATTGAGAAAAACCCCTGACAATACCAGTCTAAGTTTCACTTTTCCTGAGAATTTAAAACTTGCATATAAAAAGGATGCTGACATGGCTTTTAAAGGCTCAACAAGCAGATTTGGACATGAACGCATTTAGGCATGTTGACTCAGGCTAAGATACTGTGAGAACAGGTAGGTTAAAATACAGTGACTTGACAGAGGTAGGATGACTATTTATTTATTCATCTTGTTTTGTTTGTTTGACCTGTAGTCAGGCAGTGAGAGGGAGGAGCTTAGGGACATACCGCTCAGGCCCACTGCTGTCTGGGACTGACACACTGGCATTGTACTGGGCGTGGCATGGGCAGGGGCCAGGGCCATTCGAGCACAGATGTCAATCAAGTAAGGCGCCCATTTAGGGACAGGGCACGATTATGGGCAGGGCCAACCAGGGTGTCAGGTGGGCGGGCGCAGGAGGGGCCATCCAGAACATGGGCAACAGAGGAGGAAGTGGGCAAAAGTCAACAGTAAAATAATAAACAAGGGAGAGGGAAGAGGGAAGAGGAATACATTTTAATATACAGGCTCTACACTGATTAAATGTGTCTTAATTTGATTCTCTCAGAGATTGTTTTGTCAAAGAGAGAGGAGGAGAAAAGTGACATTGAAAAATGGGTAATGGCATAATAAGAATATGAAGAAATCAATGTTGGGGAATAGACCAGAGACAGTGAGAGAAAGGGGAGGGAGAACAACTTGTGGAGGGCTAGAGAAAGAGTTAATGACATTGAATGAATTGAGAACTGGCCAAATTGCTTACAAACATAAAATAATGTCATCTGGTACTGCAGGTGACCTCATTAACACAGTACTGTGCCCATAAATGTAAGTAAATAAGAGCATCAGTGATGCCAAAACAAAACCGTTACAACAAATAATCATTATGGAAAGAGAACTTTATTTAATTATTGGAATTATGTGCCATGGTCCAGTTTAGCTAAGGCAATCACATGATGTTCATGTGAGAGGGGAAAAAGAACAAACCCCACAAGGTCTGTCAATAGAGTTTATAGTGGTAATATCACACAGGCATCAGCTAACCACAACCTTTATTTTTTGTAAAGGAGACCAAGGCCAAACACCAAAATAACTTTCTGATCAGTTACCCAGTCTTCCAAAACAAACAAAAATCCTGCTGGCCTTTAGACAAGGTTTGGTAGTGTGGTGTGGCCATCCACCAGTGGTAAGAAAGCTACAGAACATGAACTAAAAATAAAGAGGTTTTAATACTTACGTCTGTACGCAGGGCTTTGATGTTTTTGCCACCCTTCCCAATTACAGCTCCTGCATTCTGTGAAAATAGAGATGACTTACAAAAAACTGCATATGTATCCAAAAATACAGAGGGGAGTCCCCATAGTACTTAACAGACAATAATCAGAATTAGGATTATGTTAGGCAAAAAAGCACCCGTACTAAATTAATACTGCTATTAAAGTGGTAGAAATAAATATTTTAAGATGAAGGGCTAAAATGTATTTTAACATGAAGAAAATCATGAAAAAAGAAGAATTAGCAAATGGAGGGAATGCATGACGGAATATAAATCATACCATATTTGATATAAAAGGAGAAGTGATTTACTTTGCTCTGCAGGAGAATGCGAAGCTCAACCATCTCATCTGAGTTCCTGGAGCGCTTGAATGATTTCTGCTCATCTGCATCCTCAGCAGGGCGCTTACCTGGAATAAAGAGATAAAAATAAATAAATAAACAAATAAATAAACAAACAGACACTGATAATTCAATATACTCAGTTTCAACAGGAAAAAATGGATATTCAAAAACAGCAAAGGAAGTACAGCAGACTGCCCAGTCACATGAACAATATTTTCCACATTCTTATTTTCATGCACTGGCCTATTCTCCACAAAATGTATATCACTGTTTGCAAACCTGAGGTGGTTTAAGTAGAACTGAACAGAGCTACTAAACTGATTTTCACTTTTCCTGTGACAATAAAGATCTATTCCATACTATGGTAAAACATAGTTTTAAGGGGAAAAAGTTAATTTGATTGGTCATTGCTCCTACCTGATATTTATTGACATTTGCCAATGAAAAAAAATCTGTTTGATTCTCAGCAGCAGCACTGACATTTAAAACCACAAACACAAATTTAAATCTAAAGAAACCTGTCAGGCTTACTATATTTCCATCCAATAACCAACATGGTAAATAAAGCAAACCTCTACCGTTTGTCTCTGTGTTGCTGAAAGAGCTATCTTCTTGTTGTTCAATTTCTGTCTCCATGGTCTTCTGAGAATAGGAGAGAATGGTCTGGCACCTCGGTCCAAGGAACAGGCGACGGCAGCGGGGAGAGAGAAGCAGAAAACTGGCCCCTGCAAACTGTGGTAGTCTGTCGGCATTGTAAGAGTGGCACAAAGAAATTAGAAGTGTTAAGATCCGGCTCTGCAGAGATCAGAGATGTAACAGCAAGATAAACTGAGAAAAAAACCGGCACTCACCGATATTTACAGGGACAAGGGGGTGTTGATAGGCGGAACTAAACAAGCAAGGACCAAACAGCTGCTGCGACCTGTCGAGAAGGGAGAGGCTAGTTGAACTACACAAGTATTGTATTATTATGAAATCGCATTGATGAAAAAGTTAGAAAGGCACAAGTTTGTATTATATTCGTTTTATTATATCCATGCGTTAGAGTGGCCGTTGTTAAAACCGTATTGACTCTGTATATCGACTAGATCAATAATCATCATCCAGTGTGCTAGTAATCCCAGGCTACGTTAGATGAATTACCCTGAATATCACGAATGCCATTACGATAACATGAGTTGATGCTATTATTTCGGTTGGGAGAAAAACACGAGATTCATAATACCAGTGGATTAATTACATATGCCTATGCCATTGAGCTAAAATCGAAAAACGAATATATGCTTTTAGCACAAGACTAGTGCCTTCACTCCCGAAGAGTAGTAGAGTAATTTTAATTGAGTAAAAGCAGTAATAACACAGTAACAATAAACGTGAAAATAGCTTCAAGAGCGACAAATCCGAAAGTGAGGAAACTCCCTAGAAGCTAACATGGCTACAGCTACAGTTAGCTACCCATGTAACTAACTAGCAGGGAGGGAAATGTTTTAACTGCGGGCTTCGTCGAGGGGATCCAAAACTTCCGATATTACTCTTTTAAATTATTATGTGCAGATCGCCTGAAAGCACCGTATCACGATTACCCACTCATTTTGCGGGAGTGATGAAGTTTACACCGATAGCAAGCGACCAATACGAATACTACACCGCAGCACCCATGCTAGCAGCTAGCCAATTTCGCCATGTTGCTATAATTTCGCTTGAGCACAAGGGAAGCTAGCCAACCAAGCTAATTAGATGCCGCTTTATTGGACGGAGAGTAAATGATATGGTGGCAGCTACTGATACTTACTTGTGTAATGCTTGTAAAATACAATTGTATAAGCCCCAACAAAGTGAGGAATATACAGAAAAAATACTGCAAAAAGCACAAACCTGCAGTCAGTCCAACACGCTCGTCCCCCTTCTTTCTCTACCGAACCTAGAAAAGTACGATTATAGAAGTCGTGTGCTGATTGGTGGATCAGAGAATACGTCAAAAAGACAAGTGGTACCATTGGCTAGATCAAGGATCAATCACATGAGCCAAATACTCTTTTTCCGGTTGTAGTTGGACGAGTAGATCTGATCTAGCTGGTAAAGTTATTTCTGTTTATAAGGTGTATCCTCATATACTCCCTAATTTTTCTTGGGTTGCGTGTTACTTAACGGTTTTAGAAGCATAGAAGTTAAAGCTAAGCGTAATCTTCTTTACATGTGTTTATTTTACACCAGACGCCAAGCTAAGGTACAATAGCATTTACATGTTAGGGTTTAGTCAACTTTGGCGCCTTGACTACATTCACTATGTTTGTAATAGATTGCCTGAAGGTCTATCCATGTAACGTATATAAAACTTAAATGGATATTTTATGGTATTCATTTGGGCTTTCCTTATTTCAGTCTGTCTATTTTTGTCTTTCTTTTACCCATTTTAGATCCAAATTGTACAGAGATAAGACTGATCAGGGGAATAAATGGTTACCATAAGGAGCTGCATAATGACCCTGTGATGCTAAGTAGCATTTGATCCGCAACTCTTAATTCTCCAGAGGGAGATTTATTGTATTTAGGGTTTATGGATAGTACATTTGTACTATTAAAACTATAAACAATAATTTAGATTCTGAATTAAGTAATTGTTGATCATTGAAACTAAAACGGAATAATTCTAACACTCGTCAGTTACTTTTCTTCAAGAGCTATAACTTAATAACGCGTTCAGATACAGTGTTTTATGTTTTGGTAAATGAAAAATTGTGATTTTGATGAAATTCAGATAGAAAAAGGGCATGGCGCCTGGAGTCCAGGCGGTGGTTCGTACTGCTCAGACATGGCTGCAGTGTTCCTGGCACATCCAGGTGCCCTTTGCTTGGCTGGAAGCTTGTGTACAGTGGCTGCAGGAAGAGGCAGGAGGAGCTGATCATCTGTCACAGCAGCAAATCAACCAACAGGTACGAATAAGAGAGATGTCTAACTGTACAACTTAATGCAAAGCAATGATCAATGATATCTACATATAATTTGATTTAACTTAGTTTTTTTTTACATTGCAGGTAATATAAGTAGTTGCTTTCTGCACCTTAGTACTTAAAGCAACCTAAAGTACCTGTGCATAAATATACCAAGGAAATCTCAATGTGACAGTGGTGCTGAGAAGGGACAAAAGAAGAAAAAAAATCACTGAACCTTGAAGTAGATGATAAACAATTCCATTCATAGTTCTGTTACTGTCAGCTGACAACAGCATGCTATAATGGATAATTGAAGTGACTGATTAAGATGTGAAGGTCTAGTATGACAAATGCAGAATTTTTTTGCAATATGCTGATAGGAATTTTTGCGTAAACAATTTAAATGCATCCTTGCTGGTTTCAGCTTTACTAGCTTGTGTAATGTGTGGTATGTTTTCTTGCATTGTCAAATCATTTGTTTGACACATTTTGTTTGGTCTCTGCCAGCAGCAAAATGATGCAAAAAACCTCACTGATTTACAGAAAACGTGGTGAAAGGATAGAGCACGCCCCAACTAAGACCACACCCTATAACATTTTGGAGCACACTCATAAAAAGCAGCAGAGGCTGGATTTGTTTTAGTCAAAATTGCAAAAAGGTGTCTCATTGCATGACAACTGTGTGAATTTTTAGGTTCTTGACCAGTGGTTGTTAACAGACCTGAGGGACCTGGACTATCCTGTCCTTCCTGAAGGGCTCGCTCAGGCCCAGAAGACTGTTCTCAGTGGTACCTTCTGTGTCCAGGTAGAGACCAACTGATGATTTAATTTATTTTCTTGTTAAATTATTTTCATAGTGTATACAAATACAAGGGTGGGTGGGAGGGCTTTCTGTGTGGAATTTGCATGTTCTTCGCATGTCTGCGTGGGTTCTCTCCAGGTACTATGGCTTCCTCCCAGCATCCAAAGACATGCAGTGATAGGCTAATTGGTTAATTGCCCATAGGTGTGAATGTGAGCCATGTGATGAACTGGTGACATGTCCAGGGTGTACCCCACCTTCGTCCATAAGTAGCTGAGAAAGGCTCCAGCGACTCCCATGACCCTAGTGAAGATAAAGCAGGTTCAGAAAATGAATGAATGAATAAATTCAAATATTAAGTAAATTACTTTACATGTCTACATACATAGAACCCATAGTAAAAAAAAAAGATACATTAATCAAAAAAGTAACACATACAGTAAGCTTCAACACTATAGTGCATGTGTCGAAGGTTTGTGATGAAATTATTCCCTTTCCCATTGCATGTGGTTTTTAGTCAGTATATATTGTTCTAAAATTTCTACAGGAATATTAGTGTAAAGACAACATTTCTTACAGTTTTTTTCTGAATATGTAAACACTAGTAGTGGTTCTTTTAGCTCTGAACTCATTTTAGTTGAACTGAATACACATTCTATTTTGTTACACTCTGCAATGTTATAACACACATTTAGCAGAAAGGTAAGCATTTGTCTATACTTTGCTGCACTATACTGCCAGTAGCCTTTTGCACAATGACGTATTTGAAAACACTTTGAGATAATAAGTCAATTTATCAGTCAGAGCTTGAATACAATAAATAGGCCACAGTTAAGTGTTATGTTTGAGTGGAGGCCCTGAATACAGTACCATGGGAGATAGTTTAGGGAGGTACTAGCAGCTCAGAACAACATTACACATTGTTCCAAAACAGATGTTTTTGTTTTTTTTCTATTGCGCCTCTGCTGTTTGAGGAGTGATTTTTTTCTCCAGTTGTTTGTATTGATAGAGTGTTATGTTCAGAATACACATAGCCTATATATCTGGCACATTTTTACTACAAATATGACAGTCCATTATAGCAAATGGCTCTTTTCTACACAAGCAAAGCAAAAAGCATAAGCGTTTTCCATTCATACTGTCAGCGTGTAGTAAGGGTTTGTGAGCTTATTCAAAAAAGTTTTTTGTGTTGTCTGTTGACACCAAAAAACAATCTGAAGGTTTTTATTTTCAAGAATTATTTGTTTTTGTAAGAGATATACAATGTTTGCTCGTTTTGTGGTGAGTGTCTAGAGTTTATCTGACAGTTTCAAAGATCAAGTCTATGGAATTAGAAAAAGTACTATTATATGTCAACAATCTGGGTCTTACAATTTTCAAAGGTGGAGATTATATCCAGATCATGATGTACACATGACAATACTGCCCCCCCCCCCCCACACACACACACACACACACACACAATGTACTGAGAGGCTGACTGCATGACTGAAGGATACAGGAGGTCCTTTGTCCTCACAACTATCAGACTGTATTCTTTAAACAGCGGCAGATAGACAGTAAAGTTGAATTAGACACAATGGTTAATAATTGCTTTACTAGCACTGTGACAACTGTGGCTTAATACATTTTTCTAATATTACTGTAATTACTTTTGGAAATCATCAATTAATTGCTTTTCTTTTACTTTGAGCTGGGGGACATTTCAATTTCCCCTGTGGAGTTGATGACGCTCCTATTTTTCAATCTCATCTTATTGATTATTATTGTGGTAAAAAAAAATGAAGCTGTTGTGCAATTTAATGGAAATGGGTAGTCTGTGTAGTTTCAGAAACCAGCTGTAGGTTTCACTTAGCTAAAAGCCCTTGGAACAGAATTATAACAATTAATGTTAGAGTCACAAGATGCTGTGCCTATATATATTTATTTACATTCCATGTGCTAAATGGCTTCTGTAGGAACCTTTCAATAGCAGTGTGTATATAAATATATCATCAATCATCTTCAGAATGTAGTGTCAGTTATTTTACTGCTTCCCTAAGTGCAGTTCCAGACTCCTGATTTTCAGTGCGTGTAATTTGTCCCTGTCTGTTTTAGGTTGACTCATTATTGGACATCAGTCAGCCTGCCTATGGTCAGCTGCAGAAGTGGAAGGGCACAGACTGTGGAAATGACGAGGTGTCAGCAGTCACACAGACCACCCAGAGGCCCTGGGAGGCCAAACCCACCCGTATGCTGCTACTCCAGGTCAGAATCACAGTGTCATTAAAGTGTAAAACACGACAGAATGTTTATGTTAAGAGTTGTCTGAATATCACCAATATAACCTCAGGTAATGTTCAGATTTTACATCCGTTCTAAAACTTAATAAACAAGGTTGCATTAGAATGTGTGGATATTCCGATATAGTTTAGTCTCCCTCAAAGGGGAGAATTGGAATGAGGGGTTGGAATTTTAAAAGTAATGCTTCTTCCATCCCCTTTTCAAACCATGTGTTTATCAGCTGTCCAGTTGTCATCTGTTAAGTGTTAAACTGTGGTAGCAGGTTTGAAATAAACGTGTGAATGAAACCCATTGCAAAATAGCTTCCAGTTAACTTTATGCATTATGTTGATAACACATAAGAATTGATTAAAAAACATTATTTAGTTAATTTGTGAGAATTATTGTTTTGTGTAGTTCAAAAGTTAAAAAAAACCAAACAAAACAAAACAAAAAAAACATTACAAAAGCCAAACTATCCAATACCATTTATGCAAACATACAATACATACCAATCAACAGTTTCATTTGGACTCAATCAGTTGGTCAAGTACAAATCTATGACCAGTTTTATTTTTGAGTGTTTGTTAGATTGGACAATATTCCTGTTTCTTTCTGGATCGCAGCGAACAGGGTACATTCAGTGAGAGCATATGAAAGGGTAAATTGCTGGAATATAAGGCACAGACTATAATTTTCGCCTTAAGTAATACACTTGTCACTGCTCTGCGGTTTCTCAAGAATAGTGTTGGCGTTGCTTAGAAACATTGCAATGGCTTTTTCTTTCATTTTCTCCCTTTTCTCGTTATGTTTTGTGGTAATTTTACATTTCTGGGCACCATTTGGAGCAGGGTCCAAAGGAAGTTAAAAAAAGGCACTAATGTAAAGGGTACAACAATAGTAAATTATATATAGGGAGATAAGTCTTGATAAATTTTAAAAAAGTTACAATAAGTTTTGGAGTGTTGGTTTGAAGCTGTTTAAACCAAATTTAATATGATTATGTTCCTGAAAATGCCCATTCAGACTCATTTTTTATACTAGCAGTAGCTCATATATAAATGAAATATGTAGACATTAAAAGAAAAGAGCATTGTACTTGTTCTACACTTCAATGTATCAGTTTAAAATGTTTTTGGCTTATTTATTTGGAATTTTTTAAACTCTCAATCATTCATCCTAACCTTCTATTAATGTGTGAGGGTAAATTTGTTCTAATTTTCCTTTTTCATCGTCTCCGTCAAATACACCATTTCTGTTGTTCAGGTGACAGACGGAGTCCAGAGCTTGGAAGCCATGGAGTATCAGCCTATCCCTGCGCTCAAAACAGATCTAAGGTTAAAGACTGCACTAAATTACACTTAACTGGTCTCAATCACTGCATCATATTTTTGCTGTTACTGACTGAAACATGGTGTTCTTAAGTAATTATTTTTTTTTACAATGAAAGGGAATTTTTTTCAAATACATATTTTAAAAATAGATTTTAGTGTTGATATAATCAAGATTTTACTGTAAATTTTTACTATTATTTTTTAAACTATAATACTGTTCTGTCTTAATACAGGCCCGGTGTGAAGCTACAGTTGCAAGGGCAGATGGTTTGCAGGCTCGGGGTGCTGCTGTTGGGTCCTTCTAACATCAAGGTCCTGGGTGGTGAGGTCGAAGACTTGGTGGAAAAAAATAACCAGGTAAATTGTCAGCTTTTGTTTTATGTGAAAAGCAAAATTAATTCAATCTGTGTCTTTGATTGTGGTAGAAATATTATCTGTTCCCAGCTACCTGGCGATAGTTATTTCAGTTGAATTAAGTCTCCTCACTTATTCCTGCACTGATTTGTCAGCATAGATAGACGTATTTCCAGCTGCGTTTAAATAGGAGTCTGTAAAATGTTATCATATGTAAAGTATAAAAGGTAATTTTTCTCTTTCTTTGTGTTGTCAGGGCAGGGTGCTGTGCCGAATGCTGGGGCTACCTGAAGAGCAGCAGCAGCAGCAACAGGGGGAGGTAGCCCCTCCAGCAGCACAGCAAGGTATTATTATGAGAGCCTGTAAGCCTATGCACAGGATTACTATGTTTAAAGGTCTGTTATAATGTATGTACGGTAGAACATGCTAGAGCAGTTGGAATATATAAGTACATTTATATATATATATATATGTGTGTGTGTGTGTGTGTGCGCTAAGTTTGAAGTAAACTGAAACTAAATTGACTTTTCTATAGACATGTGAAATTCACCCATTATAAGTACATGGGAGAAGAAAAAAGATTTTAAAAATTCAGGAAATTTTTTTTTTACTTTGACCTACTTTTCCCAAAATGTAATAAAATCCATTCTGGATCACTGGCAATCTATAAACCCAATTTGGTATGAGTTAAACCAATAGTTTTGCTGTTAAAGTGTTAATAAACAAACAAAGAAACAAGTGACATACCATAAGATGCAGAATTGAAAGACGAACATTTTGGTGCTCATTGGAATAGTTCAAAAGTTATATCCAAAATTTGATGTTGACCTTCATTGTGACCTTGACCTTTGACTTAGAGTCTTCAAATTTGCCCCACATCACAGTGATAGCAAAAAGAAGCTATATGTAAAATTGAGTATACAGGAATATAAAGGAAATTCCTGATTTGCCCTATGTCTTATTGCAAAAACACATTTTTGCTGACCTTGACCTTTGACCTTTGACCTACATTCAACAAAATTTAAAGCAAAAACAACCTCGCCTCCTCCTTTGTGGGGGGCGGTGTAAAAATCAGAACGGAAATGTTTGACCACACATATGCATTTCAGTCAAGATTGTAATATATATACAACTGTAATATACATTAAATATTTAAACAGTATTAAAAACAAATGCTTTAAAAAAAATAAAATAAAGATGACAAAGTACAACATAACATAACATGAGCATTGTTGTATTTAATTATTTATAATTTGGAAATGTTGATGACATGGGCTCTGGCACTCCCTTGAGTCTTATGAGGACTAAGCAGTTCAGAGAATGGATGGATGTTGATGAAGACTTTTTCCTCTGCAGAGAATCAGGATTTGGAAGAATTTGAGCTTGACGACCAGGAGTTGTTGGCCAGTTTGGAGGTGCAGGAGGGGATGGAGAGAGTTCAGGTTCATCCTGTGGAAGACAGTGGTTATGGGACGCTCAGTGAGGTGTCCCTTCAGTCCTCCAGGAGCTCTTCTGTCAGGAGCGTTGTCTCTGCTGCCTCATCCAGGTGGGTGGGGATAATATGATGTCTTGACATTTTAATGCCGTGACTCCTCAGGCAAATATACTTTGACATTTTAGATTTTGGCATAATGTTTAATTTAAGTTAAAATAACAGCAGCTACAGTTTAACTCCTTTAAAAAGATATTAGAGTCTTAGTCTACGGCTCTTGGCTCATGAAATCTTTGACTTGATCTTGCTTATTTATAGGTACTGGCCTTCGTTAAAACTGTAACTGAAAGAGATAATACAAAAGGATAAAATTTCATGTTAACAGTACTTGAAGTGCACCCATTCACATTGGCATAATCCATACATCTGAACTGCTGTAGCTGAAGTTCACTGACTGAAAATATAGTAAACTTTAATCAGAATGAAATCAGGCACATTTTTAATATAGATTTTTTTTAGTTAATCATTTTTACAGTTCTTTACAGCAGTCCACAATTTCAGTTATAAATTCTAGTAATCAGTAATTGTAAAGCCCTTGTTAAACACTTGATGGTTGATGATGCAAAAGGGAAATATTTTTTGGTTTATTTCTTTGAGAAATGACACATTCATCTCCTCTTACAGAAGTGGTATCAATCGAAGCAGTATAGGAGGATCAGTCCATGGTCATCGCCATAGTAACGACCCGGAGGATTCAGACCTCTTTAACCACTTTCCTCCAGATCATGTGATTCAGGAAGACATCCCAGATCACAACATGGCAGACGATGACTTCCCTGATGAAGATTTTGATGACCTCCCTCTGGATGAGTTGGATAGTGTGATTTTTCAGGAGAATACAAATGTTCCCACACAACCTGAAAGTGGTAACAGAGGAACAACTCAGAGCCTCAATGTGGAGAGACCAACACAACGCCAAATGGCTATACTTGAGAAGAAGGATTCTGGGTCATCATCAACTTCCAGATCTTTATCTACATATTCAAAGCCATCGCATCAAAGTGTTCATTTTCCACCTGATGATGACTTTATGGATGAAGACATGGACTGTTTTCTTGAAGAGGTAGATACTTTCACAACCCCAACTGAGACAACTGGAGGGGCAAATCAGGACAGGGACACTTTAAATCACAGGCCTCAAGGCCTCGACCAATCTGAGAAAGGTACCAAGAAAATAGAAAATGTCAGTCATAGATTTACCAGTGAACCAACAAAAAATGTAGCAGGCATGACAGAGACCTTCTGCTCCACTCTTCAGAGACAAAATGACTCAGAACTCAATAGACTATCTGCTAAAAATCCCCAAAGTGACAAAACTCCCACTGTTATGACCCTGACCTCTGCACCGTTTACATACCTCTGCCTCCTAGACGATTCACTCTCTAAACCCCAGCCCCACACCACAGAGGTCCTTGTCAAAGCTTTTATTGTAACTTTGCTGGGGAAGCTGAGTAGCAACAATGGTCTTTGGCAGGTCTGTGCTACAATATCTGATGGAACAGGTTACCTGGACGTGAAGCTGTCAGATGAGGTTTTGACAGGCCTGCTGGGTTTCTCAGTAGCAGAGAAGGCTGCTATGAAGTGTGACCCGGCCCGGAGAAGTGAGCTGGAAGCCGGAATGATGAGATGTCAAGAGGGGCTTGTGGACATGTGCTGTATCATGACCATTTCAATTGAACCAGGGCGGGGGGGAGCTGTGGTGACCAAAGCAGAGCCCATTACAGAAAAAGTGCTCCTGCAGCTGGAGCAGAGGGTGAAAGCTAGGAGAAAATAAGCACAGGGGAGCCAGAGAGGAAGTGGGTGATAATGGGGAAATTACAAGCAGCAGATATGTGCATTGCCCTGCAGAGATGAGATTGAAAATTGTAGGCAAATATAGCATTCATTGCCTCAAGTTTGTCTTTAGATAATGAAACTAAGTTGGTTCTGGTGATCAACCTGACCCTCTGTTTCAGAATTGGAGAACAGAATGTGTGAACTGGATGTCTGATGATTAGTATGAACCGTGTTGTAATGCATGCCATCTGCTATATGTGAATGTGACATCCTGTCATTTATCATTAGTAGATTCATCTATTTTTGGAGCAATTTTTTTCAGCCTAAAATGCATGCAGCATTTCCACAAAAATATAAGAAAAAATAATTTTAAAGTCTTAAATGTAATAAAGGTGGATGTAATGGTTAATTATACCAAACATTCAGACCAGAGCAACCTTGATTTTATGGAGCATTTAAAGCTGTGTGAAGTGAAGAATAAGACATTTGAGAAAGAGAAGGGGAAGGGAAATTCATATTTTGATTGTTGTAATGAATTGCCAGCCTTTGCATTCATTCAGTACATCCATTATTTCTGAATGAAAAATGATTGAATATCCAAGGGCAGCTTGGGTCTCTAATAAACTCCCCCAGAGGCGAATGAGAAGGAAGATAAAGGAGAGGCCATGAGCTCCGATTATTTCTGTTTGTTAAAAATGTTCTGTGTGTTAATGAATGTTTATCTACAGATCTGACTATATATGCCATTGTAGATGTGCAAAGATATATTGTATTGAAAATACATTCACAACATAATGAATATATATTGAAATAAAACTGTTTTGAAGGTTTTTACAGTTTTATTTAAACATTCTGCAAAGTAATTGCTAGCTGTTATTTTTACTTTTCCATTTCCCTTTATCAAATGAGAATCATATTCCTACAGATTAAAAAAATAACCAGACAAACTAGACCAATTCACTAGCACAGTGTGTTTCATTTGGTTCATAATAAGTATAATAAATTCATCATAGGGATGTGCACAGTTTAAGCAGACATGACAGTAATTAAAAGTAGCCCTGCTCTATTATATCATTCCAATCTTTAATTTTAATGTACATTTTCTACAGTTACACCCGTGAGTATTTCATCCTGTTGGGGGGAGTTTGTATTATACCTTTCTGTCAAGCATCAGTGTAGTAATGGGTGAGGTAAATAAAATTGCCTGGTGTTATTACATGGAGTAAGAGTTAGAATAATATATGTGTGTTTGTGCATAAGGGTACAGAACATGTATCTTATTGTCTTTATGCTGCTGTGTGTCCTTCCATTCAGGTAGCTGGTCTTGATTCATTAAGGCTTAATCAGGTTGAACGTCTAAATCAGGGCCCTGCTATGCATGTCGATAGCCTGTTATGTGCTAATGAGCTTGGATACGATGGAGGGGGAAGGGGGAGAAGCAACCCATAGGGAGATCAAACAGGAATAAATATTGGGTGATAGAGTAAATGAAACGAAAGGGGAGTGCTGTCTCAGCGGATATGGAAGCGACAGTTGAACTTCAGCACATGTACCTACTTGTCCATGTAGCTCTGTGCCGAAGGACCACATTTTATAAGGATGAGTATCTTATTGTTTAAAAATCCTTTAAGTAAGTAACACTGTTAATTTTTGATGAGGTTATAAACGTTGAAATCAAAATATTTACTGAGTCGATATATAAAATACATAAAATTAATGCTTTTAATGACTGCTGATAAACTCCAATATTATCAAAAAACAATAATTGTGCCTTGAGCCAAATTCATTATATTATCCAAGGCCAAGAAAAAAACTCACAAACCAGAAAGAACTCCATCAAACATTTACTGCATATATATATATATATATATATATATATATATATATTCAAAAGGTTATGGTCATCATCATGTCCTCATCAGTGTACTGCATCAGCCCTCTCCTGTAACTGAAAAACTGGGCTCCATAGTCTTTGAAGGAAATGACAATTTAAGAGTCTTTAAAACTTTGTCAAGCAGAAGCAAATGATAAATGATGCACTTCAGAAGGTGCATAAGAAAGTGCTCGACTGCCCTAATAGCTTTCCATTTGCAATATTATTTGCTCGATTATGTTAGCCCTTCACTTCTCTCTCAGTCCGGAGCGGTAGCAGGAGACAAAATAAGCTTTTTCCTTCCCCCGTGCGTTTGGATGTACCTTTCCAAATTGCTGGTAGCAGGCGAGTGCAGGAGGCTGAGGCGGGAGGGCCAGGATGCCCACATGGGGGAACAGAGCACTGTGCTAATTTGTCTAATGCTCATATACAGCTGCACCTACCTCTTTGGTCATTACAAATATCAATGTAAAAAGTACATGAGCAATTCTAATACCCCCAGCAGTAGCAGCTGTAATTTTCTTTGCCCTATTACGTTTAGTAATGAAAAATATGAAAAATCCACTTAGACATCTCAACCTCTCTTTTAGGGCTCCATCAAAATGAGCAAATGGTTTCTCTTCATGGTAAAAACATGTGTGTGTGGAGGGGATGTGTGTATGCCCTGCTGATGTTTGAGGATGTGACTCATTAAAAGAATAGAGAATTGCAAAAATTGGACTTAGGAAATGATAAAGGCCTTCCTTACTTTGTTTTTGGATGATCTGGAAGAAGACAATGACTGTCATAGTTTTAAAACAAAAAAGAAAAGTTCCATTATCTTCAGGTCATTTCCAGGTTGCTTTTTGGAGTTTCAGGTAACTTAAAGGCAAAGAACATTTGTCATCATATACAGTTGACCTACTGTGAGATCAGACACAGACATATACATTTTTTTTAATCAAAAAAGCTGCATTTTAGAAGTCAAACTAACTTTTCATGGATTGAAAAAGCTTTCAAGCCAATGTAAGATGTAAAAAGAATGGAATTATTCTAAAGATGTAATCCTGAAATTAAGTAGAAACAATTAATCTTGTCTTTGACCTCCTACTTATGACTCAGGTGAGTGATGGTTAACTAGCCTTAATGGAAAAGCCTATTAGAGCACCTCTGAAAGAGTACAGACAAACGATTGACAGGCCCACAATACAGCTGGCCTCTCTCTACATCTTATTCTCATACTACTAAGTCATTAATACCCTTGAGTACGAGCGAGATGTACTTGAGAAACAGGACTTAAAAGATAAGACAGCAGAGGTACCATGTAAAGAAACGAGTGAGTGATTTTGCTGTGACAAGGAAGAGAATGGTTTGCTCCCCCCACTTGTCCTTTCTTTCTCCACAGAGATGAGGCAGCCTGACAAGCTGGCCATTAGGAAGGTAATTTGACAAGCTCCACAGAGTGCTTTTCCTGCACCCTTACACCCCTTGAACATCATGACGCTTTGTTCTATAGCGCTAGTTTATATTAAGAAAACTTGAAGCCTGCAAAGCATGACCACAAATAGCAGCTGACTGCAAGGGTAGATGTATATTTTGTTCAGGTCAGTGTGGTTCTTTGAACCCAGTGACTCCGTCGGTCATCAGCTGGCTGTTTGCACAGTGTCAGAGAAACTCCCTGGTCCTGGTATGTTTTATTCATAGAAATTGCACTAGTTGATTATTTGGTAATCTGGTCACATTTTTAAGTGAATGCATCACCTGTTTGCATGTGCATGTGTGTGTTTATTAGCGGAGTTATGTCTTAAACCCATGAGACAGGGTAATGAAATGAAAGGTCACCATCAGGAAACCACTGGGACAAGAAGGAATTAGGGGGAAATGAGATCTACAAGAGGAGATTAGAGGGTTTATGGGTTAAAGAGAGAGAGAGAGGAATTACTCCTGAAATACACAGGGAAAAAAAAACTGCGTCTTAGCTTATCTCAGAATGTGTTGGAGTGTGTTTTAAGGACACGAACAGATTCAGAATGAATGAAAATGACTCTCCATTTCTGTCAAATACATCCAACACGTCCAGAGATTAAGAAGGCCATTTGGCAGCTGTCTGTGTCGTTGCCGTAGTGACTGACATACAGGAAGAAACCTCCACTTGTTATCGTACTATCCTTCAACCTTGGCTCTTTTCATGCTATATGTTGCACTGTTACTCATTTACTTTCTTATTTTAACTTCTTCCTTTAGGTGTCTGTCTTCAGTTCTTTCCTTTTTTTTTTTTTACACACTGCGTTCTGGATTGTGTAGTCTTCTACCAAGTCCATTTAACCCTCAAAGACCTAAAAAGCCACCAGTGACCAAAAGCATCTACTGATGGAAAATGTATTTTAACTTTTGCACTACTAATCCTGTTGATGCATTGACATAATTCAGGTAAAATGCAGTTTCTCAGCTTTTCAGCAGCGTAACCCATTTGGACGTTCAGAGGCTCCGTAATGAACGTGGAAACACTGTCATCTTCTGTAACCTTTATTCCCCGGTAAAACCACTGTAGTTTGACAAATGATAGTACAGGGAAATTGTTGTTTTTATGCTCTATTAATGACATAGTTTGTTGAAAATGTCACTTTTTCTTTAGTTTTCTCATTTGTAACCTCTGGATTTACAATGAGCTGTAATGAACAATGAAAAATACAAAATGAGGAAGATAATATGAAAATAACTGGTGATAAGTCACTCAGGAAAAATGAGAGAAAAATCCATTTGTAGGGTTTTAGAGTTCAGGATGGTCTGTATTACAATTTTCATGTGATCATAACAATGTATAACCACCTACCAGTTGTTTGGTCTTCACTGATTTCTCCTGTGCTATCCTCGACAAAGCCAGCAGGATCAGGGCAAATAAATGAATAATACCCTTGGTGAACACTAAGATGCTGGTTGATATAAGGTTTGCACTTTAAGAAAATAATAGAAAAAATAAATCACTTTGATAGTCAAATAGACCATTCTTCTAACCCTCAACAGAGTGATGATTATTGTCAAAAGATACAAGAACACTTTTTTCATAAATATATAATGCATATTTCTTTCATAGCAGACTAATTGAACTAGTCCCACTGAATATTAAACCAAATTACACCTCAGAGTTCATTTTAGATTTTCATGATCACATAAAGATGTACACAGACTTTACTGTAAAACCTAAAGATTAAATGCAAAAGATCAGGCGATTGTTTTTTTCTGAACTAAATGTCTCTATTCAACAAAAAGAACGATGTTCTGAATTTATGTCCCTGAACTATTGACACTGCTCAAAGTAATGCCACTGTTACAACAGACACGAACAAAAAAATGTATGTCATGCTGACCCATTTATTTTCTGTCAAACAAACCAGGTTTCCATGACAGTGAAAAACCTGGAAAAGAAATTAAATTAAGTTAAACCATCAAAGGTTTTTTGTTTTATTTAAATCATGGATTTTAATTTAGACTCTAATGAAATTTTAAAACAATACAGAAATTCCTCACATCTAGACAAGGAAAAAAATAAAAATGCAGTGAGCTTTAATATTTTCCCTGGGTTTGTTTTTTGCTATTATTATCTGACAAAAAGAATGCATTTTTTCATTTATATAATGATGATAAAAGTACAAGCCTTAGAACATAGTGTATTAGATAAGTTGTTTTTTTTTTAAAGTATTTCAAGTGAATATGAAATAACTGACAGAATGAAAAAACCTTCTTTAACAGAGACTGAAAATGTAAAATTGAGTCTGTCTTTGATTTTCTCAGGCCACAGATATAACAGACTGACAAGGGGGACATTCACACTATTATTTTTATATCAAAACTTGTTTTACAACATGTGTCTATGAATCGGTCAGTGATATTATAATGTTTAAGCAAAAACAAACAGACGTTCTCTCTGATTAGTGGAGGTGTTGTGCTAGTTTGACCTATTCAGTGGTTTTTTTTTGTTTTATGGTAATGTTATTTATTGATTATCTCAGTTTCTTATGACGTGAGTAAAGCAGATTCAGACAGAGGTAGGTGAGTACATTATGTTTGTATTTACTCTATTAAGTACTGTAAGTAGTTACGCTCTCTCTCGGTCTTATATTTTCTCTCTCTCTCTCTCTCTAAATAAGCTGTAACACTTGTCTTCAGACGCAAAATTATACACAAGAAAATCTAAATTAGTGATTCATTTATGCACGCTCACACACGAGAAACAAGTCTTGGATGTCTATAGGGACATTATTGAGTCTTATTAATGGACTTGATCAGAAATGGTCCAGCTGGCTGCTAACTGTTGCTTGTCCATTAGAATGCATTATCACACTCTTGCAAATGTCGTGCCCTGTAACCATGTTTGTTTTCTGTTGACGCCACAGCTTCCTAATTGTATTTTACTGAGCTCCCCGATAATGTTAACAAATTCAAATCTTGCATTAGCTATAATTTATTCACTTTAATGATCAGCAGTAGTAGTTAGGTGCATGGGTTGTTTTTAATGTTTTGTTCTGCTGACCCTGTTTCCTTCAGATAAACAGCAGCTAAAGAGGAGGTCGTATGTTTATAGTAATAGAGTCCAGTTTTGTAAAAAAAAAAAAAAAAAAAAAAAAGAAGGAAACATCATCTGGTTGCTCGAGTAGATTAATACTCAAGCTATAATCAGCTGTTCTCACTTTATTCTTATATTTGTTTGCTGCCATTTTGTGTTTGTCCAAACCTTTCAAAGTAATGTCCTCCACATCCCTGGGGTGTAGTCAATCTCATGTTGAAAACTACTGCTTTCAAGCTACTCAATTCAGCTGTCAGTTACTGGAGAAAAATGAGATGCCTCTTATGCTGAAATCCAATTTGATGAGCCTAAATAGAACCGTGGACAGTGGAGAGGGGTGAGCAGAGAGGAGGAAATTATAAGGATGGACAGAGGAGGTGAGGCTGCATACAAAGCTGAGAAGAGGCTGAGGGAGAGATGATGAGGGGAGAAGACGGGCTGGTGTAAAAGTAAATTGAAAAAGAAAGAGGTCTTAATTACACCATGGTTCAAAAGACTGCGCTGGAAGGACGTATGTGTGTGTGTGTGTGTGTGTGTGTGTGTGTGCGTGTGTGTGTGTGTATACGCACGTGCCACACCACGTTTCTGAAAGAGAAACTGTTATTTCCTTGGTATGCATTTAAATCTGAATTTACTTATATAACGGTGATAATATATATGATTTGTGGATTCACTTCATTCATATTATAAAGCTTGATATACAGCAAATTCAGCTGCATTTGCTGCATGAAATTACCATTAAATATACAAATATAAACCAAATCTGGGATGATGATAATGACCATGACTACGTTGATGAAGAAGAAGAAGATGAATTCAGCAAACAAAAACATTTAATTTTCTAGCGTGATTAGTGAAAACACTTATACTTACAATTACACCTGAATCTGATTTGAACCTTGAAACCAAGGCTTAACTTTGAGTCTGTGCTCTACGTTTTCTATTTCCTTGAAAGATGCATGCATTTGTTTTCCTTTCTCTGTAATGATGATGATGATGATGATGATGATGATGATTAGCATATTGTGTACTTAAAAAATATTAACTTTGGAATTGAACTGATTCTCGTTTGTTCCCTTATCTCCTAATAAATAAAATGACACAAATAAACTGCACATTAACCCTAACATTATTCTGCCTCAGTTCTGATTTGTTATCATTTTCAGACCAGGCTGTCGAAGCAGATTATCAGAGCGTGACAAACTTTTAAATTACAAAACTTTCATGCAGAATTTATGCATTCATTCATTGTAACAATTCCATGACTTCTGTAGCAACAACCATAACAGCAAATGTGAATACTTATTATTTATACTTATTATTTTTCTCTGTTTTGGGTGCATATTTTTGTTCTCATATTGTAATTCTAAAATACTATATTATTTATTGACAATAAACCCATTGTTGG
The DNA here is from genome assembly GCA_029814465.1 of Ostorhinchus cyanosoma. Taxonomy (NCBI): domain Eukaryota; kingdom Metazoa; phylum Chordata; class Actinopteri; order Kurtiformes; family Apogonidae; genus Ostorhinchus; species Ostorhinchus cyanosoma. The sequence continues at coordinate 27,395,544 of JAPTYQ010000030.1, read as the reverse complement.
AGTTTTATCTGTAGCTCACATATAGCCTTAAAAAAAAAAAATCCCCTACATTTTCAGTGGCACTGTCTTTTACAGAACCGTGTTTTAACATTCAGGGTTTTGCACAGCCTGTAGAATCATTCACTGGTCCCCGCCGTGGCTTTGAATACTCTTGTTTAGATGCATAGTGGTGTGGGGATGATTCCAGGCTGAGCCAATAAACTCTTGAAACAGGCCTGATGCACAGTTTAGCTTACAGCTAAGATGCATCCCCCTCGTTGCAAGAAGGTCCTAATGCATCCTCAAGGGCCCTCCACCCGCTCTCTGCTACCCCGGTTACCATGGAGATTTTGACTAATTCTGCAAACGATAGGGTTAAATAAGTACACATTCAGTCAAGCATGAACAGCAGCAAAACATGTAAACACTTGTTGGATGCCTGGAACAACGGGTGGCATGAAAAGGACTATATGTGATGCTTTGATATGCTTTTAAAACTTCCATCTTTCCCCTCCTCCACTCAAGCAAAAGGTTGGAGTAATCTTTTAGTAGCTGTTTGTGGAGGGATACTAAATGGGATCCAAATTGATGGAAAGATGGACAGAAGAGCTGGTAGAGGGATGGCACAAATGTAGAGCCTGAATAGAATTAAAGAATTAAACAGCACTTGATATTCTGTGGGCCACTGAGGCCATTAGAGAAGCAGCATGCTCTCTAAATTAGAGTACGGACGAGTTTGGTACACAGCTAGCTAGAGAAAGCAGGAGGGGCGTCTGGTATTATTTTTTTTTCTCCACAATTACTAACAAGTGTTTACCTCTACTTTGGATTTGGCATCTAAACTTTTAACAAAAAAAAAAACACATCGTACAATTCTTTCATTTCTTTACTAAATACCGCAATTAAAGTAAATACTTCTATACATGATATATAACAAATTACCTAAAATGATCACTTGTGTGTTTAGAATAAAGAGCTCTGAAGTTACGGCAAAACAAAAAAAAAAAAAAAAGCTGTAGTGGATTTTAGAGGTTTGAACTGAACATATTCATAAATGTGATCCTGTGGAATTATGTGACCACTAGAGGGAGTAGTGAGTCACTGTCATTTTCCTGTATACAGAGGAAAACTAACACCACAGAGCCTTTGATTTAAGTGTCAGCAAGTGATGAGATGAGATGAGATGAAAACCACCAAGAAACAACTCTGAGAATCAAAGAGATGATAAAAGCCAGAAGCACTGTTGTTTTCACCACTGGACACAACTCTAAATAAAAAAGAGTGGAGTTTGATGATGAAATCACAGTGTTTCCTCTACATGGGTTAGTGTGATTATGAGGCTTCTGACGGTATAAAGAACAGTCAAACTTACTTGTAGTGCAGCCACTGACAACACAAACTGTCTAAAACCAAAGCTAAGCTAACAGAGCATTAATGTAAACTATTGGCTGGTGCAGCACGTGAAAATTCAGCTGTCAAAATAACCAGCCATGAGACAAAACTTGATGACACCATAATACAGATATATAAGTTTTATATGTTTTTTTTAGTGAGTAATACAGCCTGTAAATACATAGTGTTGGTAGTTTTAAGTGTGTTCTGGTACGGGACTTCCACCTAATGTTGACAGTTTTATATACTATGTAGAAACCTCATAAACTGGACAAACAAAAACACTTTTAATGCTAAAGAAACTCAAAGTAATGAAAAATGTTATAGTCACCCTGATATTTGGCTCATTTAAAATGAAAGTTTGTGAGAAGAATAGAGACATGAGAGTGGAAAAAAAATGATACGCCAAAGTAAGGACTTGATATTTCTAATAAACAGTACGTAGATTAACACTAAGAGTAGGACATCCCTATCCAACCTGTGGCATGATCAGCATGTGTACAGCTGTCAATAGTATATATAGTTTTTTAAAATTTGTTTTTATTTTGGATTTTGCACTTTCTTTTACTATTGTGTGCTTTTGTGCTTTGCTGCTGTAAAGCTGGAATTCCCCCTGTGGGACTAATAAAGGCTTATCTTATCTTATCTTATCTTATCTTATCTTATCTTATCTTATCTTATCTTATCTTAT
>JAPTYQ010000030.1:27344642-27360163 GCA_029814465.1 Ostorhinchus cyanosoma | reverse complement strand
CAGAAAATGTGTACAATGTATAATAAATGGTGATAAATTGCTTAAGAAAGAGGAAAAATTCATTTGGAACTGTCACAAAAGTAGCTTCTATTTCTGATATAATAACCCTTAACTTTAATTTGAGCTTGATCAGTAAATGAAATATAGGAAAATACCAAATTTTCACTTAAGAATGCCAAATACTTAGTATAATATTAGAATAAATGGTGATAAATCACTTAGGAAAAGTTAAAAATAGAGAAAAAAAAATTTGGGGATTGCCTCAAACATAGCACCGGGTCTTTATGGGTTAAAACATTTATTGCTTTCCTTTTCAAAAAAACTTTGAGTATCTAGTGTTTATTTGTAAAAGGAGTCATTGTATTCCCATTGCATCCAAACTCACATCTGAACCTGTAATTTCATTATATAACATATTACGTGCGTTTGTATAGTTAGTGCAATAGTCTGAAATTCCAAACCATATAACAGATAGTTTTCATTTCAGCTTTTCTTAATTTAATACACTTTTTAAATTTTATAATGTTCTGAGAGGGTCAAAATTTTACATACACTTTAATATTTGGTTGCATCATTGTTAAAATATGACTTTCATCAAATATTTGTATCCCTTATATTTTCATGTCACTCCATAAATATTCCACTGGATTAAGTTCAGGCCGCTCCGTAACCCGTGGTTACCATACTGGTAGCATCTCAGTCCTTTTGCTTCTTGAGGGATGTTTTCTGCTGAAGTTTGAACACGTCTTCATCATTTTCCATCTTCAAGATAACATCAGCTTTATGACGTGCACTCATACCTCTTGCAGTAAAATGACTTCACAGTATGAAGCTCCACCCACTGTGGGATGTGTTCTTTGGGTTTACACGCCTCACCCTTTGTCCTACAAATGTATAATGTAGATGAATATAGCCAAACATTTCATTGACTATTCATCCAAAAGGTCAGATTTGTGTCATGAACTTTTTTTTTTTTTTTGTGTCTTTGTGCTATGTTCTGGAACAGTGTCTTCCTCTTTAAGCGGTAGCCTTTAGGATTATGATGACAAAGCACTTTCTTTACTGGATGGAGATATTTTCCTACCTAAATACCTCACCTACAGCATTTTTACCAGTTCATCAAATGCTCCCCTGATCGATTTGATGTCTATGCTGCTCACATGCTGTGCTTATTTGTGCAGATTAATGTGATAACTTCAAACATCTGGACATTTCTTTCATGGATAAACCTGTACTATGCAGCAATCTATATTTATGGACACTTGAAATACACATTTACAGTCAGGAAATGTATTTAGAGATTTTTTCGATGCTTTTCTTTTGCATTTTTAACCTTATTTATTAGGGACAGTGCATATTAATTAACATCTACAACAATTGCAGCTGTAAATATGCCAGATTGTAGCAGCAGTACTAATTCCCATCTGTAGTCTCTAGGCAGGTGACAAGAAAGACAACTGACAAAAGACAACACATTATAAAAACACATTCTACTGATGGTTACAGGCTTGGCTTTCCTTCATCCAATGCTTAAATTGTGATTTGAAGGATGCATATGATTGTGAGTCTCTTATGTTGAAAGGTAAACTGTTCCAATATTTACTCCCAGTGACAGTGACAGACATTAAGGCATCGGCTGATTTATTTATATTTTCCCACAATGACAAGATTCAGATTCAGATTCTTTATTTGTCATTTAAACATTTCTAATATAGATGTAATGTAAAAACAAAATGAGGATGCTTTAAAAAAAACACATTTATAAAACACTTATAGACAGAATAGTCAGTATAAAAAATACATACAAATCCATAAATAAATAATGCACATAACAAAATCAAGCAATAAGGCCTTTGGTGTGCAGAGACCTTATATTACATCCCCCATAATCCTCACTAATGACAACTGTCCAATCTGTAGCTCCAGAAGCTTTGAGGCATTTCATAAACCAGGTGTATATAAACGTTATACCGTAGGAAATTAAAACCCTCTCAACTGCTATTCTGAGATTTCACATTATCAAAATACAAGAGTGGTGCAAATAGTAAGAATATGTTCAATTAAATCTTCCAATTTCCTCTGTATAATCCACTTCTCAGCAGCGCTCGACGATCACAGTAAAGACCTCCTATTTGCTGGAAATATTACATAGGATTTATAAATCTTACTGTCTAATTCCTCTGTGGTTTTTGTGTCTGGATACACACTGCAGCCATGTTGTGTTTAGTAACTAGGAAACCAAAAAAAAAAAAAAAAAAAAGAACTCATTGCACTCAAATCAATCTGATGTTTTATGTTTGTATGTAAGTGCAATGATAATAACGGGTGATTTTTTTTTTTTTTTCCCTCAAACAATAACAAAAAAAAAGAGTGAGGTTTTCGTCTGATCATAGAGATGACCCCGAAGCAAAGTACATACTCTGTTTGTCAAAAGCTGTTCACATAGTCACACTCATTCACACAGGAGAGTTTCCTCCAGTGTCACCACAATCATCTCCTGTTGGTCCTCAAACTCGACCAGGTCAAGTGTTTTTGCTCAAGTGCAACTGTTTCTCTTTTCTCTTAAAAAAAAAAAAAAAAAAATCAACCGGCTCCCATCAGCCCACTGTCCTGTCTGTTCCATCCCAGCTGTGGTTCCGACAGGACGTTCCTTTTTTTTTTTTTTTTAATTATAAACCCTAATGATATGGGTTCATGTGTCTCGGTGGAACGTTGCTGTTTATGTTTCCCTCCGTTAACAAATGAGCCTTCTGACACACACTTGTATCTCCTGACAGTTACATCGCCAACCAGAGCAGCTTCTCCTCCATCAACGACAAAGACCTGCACTGCTACAAGAATCTCAGGAACTTGTGAGTCTTTTAAAGCTTTTTTTAAGTGAGACAAACACCACAGCCCAGGGCGTGCGTCCTTGTTTACTGTCAGCCGACAAATTAGCTAAAAAAAAGTGTTGTTTATGTTTCAGCTTATTCTGTGGCTTCTCTGGTAACCGCACCACTTAGTTATATTAATGTTGCTTTAAAATGTTTCTGTGTTATACCGTAATGTTCAGGATTAGAGACTTGATATACTGTGACATGCATTTAATGTTGGACAAGGAACAATCTCCCTGTATTTGTATCTTCATTTGGTTCTTTATACCAGTTTGGGGAGGCAAGGGGTATTGGTATTGGTTTTGGTTCGGTTTGTTTGTTAACACTCTAGCAGCAAAATGATCAGTTAAATTCATATTACATTTGGTTTATAGATTGCCAGTGAACCACAATAGATCTGATTATATTTTGGGAAAAGTAGGTCAAAGTTAAATGTTTTTAATGAATTTTTTAAATCTTTTTTTTTCCATTTACTAATAATGGGCAAAATTTCAAATGTCTGTAGCAGCAAAACTATTGGGCAAATTCCAACCAAATTTGCTTTATATATTGCCAGTGACCCAGAATAGATTTCATAATATTTTGGGAAAAGTAGGTCAAAGTTAAAATTTTTGAATGAATTTTTAAAATCGAATTTTTCCCCATTTACTTATAATGGGCAAAATTTCAAATGTCTGTAGCAGCAAAACTATTGGGCAAATTCCTACCAAATTTGCTTTATAGATTGCCAGTGACCCAGAATAGATTTCATTACATTTTGGGAAAAGTAGGTCAAAGTTTACATTTTTTAATGAAATTTTAAAATCTCTTTTTTTTATATGGGTGAAATTTCAAATGTCTATAGCAGCAAAACTATTGGGTAAATTCATATAGATTTCATTACATTTTGGGAAAAGTAGGTAAAAGTTCAAATTTTTTAATGAATTTTTTAAATCTCTTTTTTTTCCCCATTTACTTATAATGGGTGAAATTTCAAATGTCTATAGCAGCAAAACTATTGGGTAAATTCATATAGATGTCATTACATTTTGGGAAAAGTACATCACAGTTAAAATTTTTTATGTTTTTTTTTATTTTTTAAAATCTTTTCTTTTCCTCATTTACTTATAATTGGCGAAATATGTACACGGGGCAGGGTTATATTACACAGTTTTTTGCTTAAGGTAATATACTGTGCATGTGTGGTGACTTAAATCCTTCAGACTTTAACGTGTGCCCTGGTGTTTTTTTTCCTCCTTTACAATCTTGCATCAATTTTCCATCTACAACCAAGTGTCCGCATCCCAGTAGTTTTTAAGTCAGTTAAGTAGACTGTTCCTAATTTCGCAGGCATTATGAAATGGTGGACACATAAGCTCAGTGTGGCCTGCTTATAAGTTTTTTCTGCTTCTAATTGTGTTTAATCCAAGTGGGAACGAGCCTATTCTACATGTCTGAACAATACTTTACACACAGTCATATTCTGTACAGTGTTATTAGCTTGTAAGACAGGGCCTTAATAGCTTTTTTCATTATCATTATATTAAATGTCCAATTTTAGAAATGGTTGTTATCGCTTTTTCTCCAATTCCAGTCACATCAAACCAGATCAATCAGTTACAGAATTAAACAGATTTCATATCAGATAACAATATTGTCCCCATGACCTGAGCTGATGAAAGATTTTATTTTATTTTAAGTTTTAATCCCAGTTTATACAACGCTTTATAGACACACCTTATTGAGACATAGCCTTTATCCATATATTTGATCACTGTATTTTTAGTGTAAATGTCTCCTCAGTATAAACATCTAATGAACAGTCCCTTCTATGTGTCCATTTCTAGAACAGTGTACACACAAACTTATGCCCATAAAGCACTGCAGTGTCTGTTGATGCTCTCATTAAAATCCTACATTTAGTCCAATAATATCTGCCCTACAAGCCTTAAATATCCATTCTCAGTTTGGTCCATGAAACCTGAACTATGTAAAATTAATTTCTGAAAGTTCCTTCTTCAGAAACTTTAACCCTCTTTGATGAGTAATAGGTTTAATTTATTAGAAAGAGGAGCCATTTCTACTCCCCTCAGTCCTCACGGAGCTTATCTTTATCTTTAATCCTAACCTCTAGTAAGATTGCTTCTTTTCTTGATGGGTCCGACGGTGTAATTGTTGCGTATTTTCATGTCTGTGATGTTTTAATGATGTTTGTTCTTTGTGTCAGAACGGTGACCAACAGCAGGCTAACATATGTGTCGAAGCTGGCCTTTCAGCACAACGTCAAATTGCAGTACCTGTGAGTGCACGTTACTTATTCCATTTATCATGTATTTTTTTTTTTTTTATAAATGTCACAAGTGATCTTTTCTATGTGTAACATTACAAGAATAAACTGAGACCTTGGTGTTAATTAAATGTACTGAGATCACATTTATCACTGATGCCTGAGTCTTTGGAGCTTGTTCATGTATTTTACTTTTACTAATAAAAAGATTCTTAAGGTTAATTGTCAGTGCAGCAGCAGTCAGAGTAAAGTCAGCCTGATATTTTGTTGTGGTATTACAATTTTAATGTCATTCCCTGATGTTCAATTTAATTTTCAGGAATCTGAAAGATAACAACCTGTCATCACTGTCCTGGAGGATATTCAGAAACCTCAATATCTCTTATCTGTGAGTTCAGTGCAGCTCTCTGTATCAGTCAATCCATCTCTGTCTGTCTGTCTGTCTGTTTGTTCCTGGCTTTGCCTCTGGTATATGTTCCAGTTACTATCATACTATGTAGATAAGCATATAGCACCTGTAATGCCATCAGTCTTGAAGGAACAGATTTGTCGACAAGACATTTTAGACCCCATATATATTCATGGAAATGTAATCTTTATTAAATGATTCATGACCGTTTATTACAATATCATCTTCTGTATTTTTCTATATTTATTTACTGTCAATGAAGATTTTTATAAAAGCTCAGAATGAATTCAGAAACAGAGTTTTCTCTGTCATGTCACACAAAATGACTTTAAAATAATAAAAAAAAAACATTATAACTGAAACATTAAACATAAAAACAATCATCTATAACCACTGTTAATTATCAAACTGCACTGGTTTTTATTATCGTTTATTGCAGAAAACAGATCTGATGCTGCTGAAAAGCTGAGAAACTGCATTTTACCTGAATTATTTTAATGTTTAACAGGATTAGTGGTTCAAGAGTTATTAAATATGTTAGATCAGTTAATGTTTCTAGTCACTAGTGGCTGTTTAGGTCTTGAGGGTTAATCTAAACTCAGATGTTTAAGCTGTATCTTCATAAGTGATAAGTATAACCAACACAGCCCTGTTTCCCTAAAGCTTCATTCTCTAATTTGTGTGTGTGTGTGTGTGTGTGTGTGTGTGTGTGTAGCATCCTGTCAGGTAACCCTCTGCACTGTTCCTGTGAGAACATGTGGATCAAGCTGTGGTTAGGAGAGGAAGCAGACACTCAGGAGCTGCGCTGCAGTGAGGATGGAGGAGGACGCAAGTTACTGTCCAAATTCACACTACATAACTGTGGTGAGGACACACACACACACACGCACGCACGCACGCACACACACACAGGGACGCTGGAAAAGACATTTATGTGCTGTGGCATGAGCACAGCAATCTGTATGGTTTTCTGGAAGCTTTCTGAAAGACTTTTCCAGAATCTTTGTTTTGGTTGTGTGTATTCTTAGTTTTTTGGTGTTTATGCTTCTCACATGTCTATTTTTGTGGTTGGGTGTTTCGATCCTGTACCTGAATTTAACCCATAAAGACCCAGTGTTACTTTTGTGGCAGTTCCAAAGTATTTTTTTTTCTCTATATTTAACTTTTTTTTAAGTGATTATCCCAATTTATTATGATATAATCATCTGTATTTTGTGTTTTTTTTCAGTGAACATTAGGTATTTTTCTATATTCAATCCACTGATCATGTAATTGTTCATAAAAGCTCAGATTAAAGGTGAGGGTTATTATATAAAAACAGAAAAGACTGAAGAAAAAGTGACTTTTTCAGCAAAATATATCATTAACTGCACATAAACCCAGTGTGTCCATTCACTGTCATTGATCCAACTCCATGCATTTTACTGTTGAATCAATGTTGTAGAAGATGACGATGTTTCCATGTTCAGTATGGAGCCTCTGAACGTCCACATGGGACATATCTGATGACCATGAAATGATGAAAAACTGCATTTTACACCAATTATTTACACAGATGGATAGAATTAGTGGATCAACTGGTATTAAATATTTTAGATCAGTAGATGTTTTTATTTTTTGTTGTTGTGGCGGTTTAGGTTTTTATGGGTTAAGAACAGGATGTATGTAATATTGATAATAGTGGTCATTGCAGCTGTAAGTGTTTTTTTTAAGGGTTCTCTAGGGAGGTGTGGCGAAAAAAAAGCAACTGAAGACAGTGAAGGTTATGTTGCAAATTTCTGTTACAAATGACGGAAATAGGAAAAAATGCTTTAATTACATCTGTTCCAGTCAGTTTAGTATTGCGCGAAATACATGCGTCACACACTGTTCTATTTATGCAGTGTTATTATCTTGTATATTTCTATAGACACAATTCAGAATGCTGACAAAATGACCAAAAAACACGGTGATGCACTTGGTTTATAGTGGGCTTCAAAATGTCGCTTGGCTTTTGCTTGGTATCACCGAGAGGCCAGGCTGACATCAACTCCATCCTGCAGGGATTTTATTCATATGATGCATAGATAAGCTGCTAGACAGTGGGGAATCAAAGTGTGACACAGAGAGAGAGGTGTGTGTGCATTCTGGTGTGAAAGATTATTTCACCTTATAGCCTTGTTACCGTCATCCAAGTCAGTTGCTCATAGCAGTGGAAAGGTCACTGTGCAGCACTTTATGGACAGAAACACATAAAGCACATATCATCCTGAAGCTCCAACACATGGATGACATACAAAGATGCTGAGTAGAGAACATTACCTGCATGCATCACACTAAAACGTGTTATAGAGACCATCTGCACTCCATCTTATAGCACTGCTGACCTGCTGTCACACAGCAGATTTCTTTTTCCTTTTCCTCTGAATCATCATTTTCTGCTTGACTAGTGAAAAGCTGGACTCAAACACTCCTGTCTCACACTGTGACAACAAACTGCAACAGCAATAATAATGTTTTGGTGAGATATGAAAAATGCACACCACAAACTTATCTACATTCTGACAAATAACGAGAAACTGTTGTAGTTATTTGAGTTGAATCTAAACTGCATACATTTATTTTATACTATTATGAAACCTCAAAATCTATCTTGGCATTCATGAGCTGCACAATATATGAAGACCAACAAGCTTACTGACACTCCAGACTATCACAGACCACAAGCCTTTTACTGAATGTACTTGCTTATGGGAGTGTTTATCAAGCTTGAATGTATAAATGTCAGCAGTTAATTGACACTTTATTCTTTCCTTCTTTATATCTACTGCATGAATTTTTCATGACTTTATCTATTTTAGACTCTCTCCTGTTCATATACAGAGTCAGATTACAGCTTGACCTGTCTCTGGTCATCTTAGCCTGACCTGTGCTGTATATTTTAGTAATTGTTGTCCAAATTCAGCCAGGTTTTAAAAGCGCAAATGAGATGGAAATGCACATTTGGTTATAAGTTTGAAGTAACATCTAAAGACAGGTTCTCCAGCCTTTGAGGGGATGACTCTGGGTAGTTTTGTGGAAACATGAAGGGATAATCTGGTCCATTAAATTCTCCTAACAAATATAATATAATAATAACAACAGTGATATTAATAATAACAAGAACCAAAAAAAGCATGTGAAAGGGTGCTTTAGCTGGAAAGTAATGTTTGTTTGTCATGAGTGGTTGAATCTTGTGTTGTTAACAGGTCAGGTGGTCTGGTCAGGAATAGCTCAAGGCAGTCAAAATGCAAACAATAAGTTAGCTTGCAGGAAGCTAGCAATGTCATTGATAACTCCTATTGATCCGCTCCCTCTGCCTCCCCTCCATTAGCAGAGGTTATTTTTGGTATTAGCACAGTTACAGCAGGGCCCCTGGAGAGGTGGGCAGGGGACCCCCTGGCAGAGTGACATATGAGGAGGCGGTCATTGTGGGGCAGGGGTGCCAAATAATGCCCCAGGGCTAACAGTGATACACCAAACGTCCTCTCAGTTGGGCCAAACGGCTCCCCTTTTCCTTCTGTTGTTCTATTACCCCCTGCAGCCGACTCTCTTTTGATAATTTATTACATCTTTACTACATCTGTCTGTCTTCTTGCATCTTCTGTCTGTCTGCCTGACCATTTTTTTAGCGACATATGAGGAGAGCACAAAGCAGAGGAAGTACCCTATGATGCCCTCAGGCTGACACTGATCTCTTAGGCCACCCGCATATGTCTCTGTCTGTGTTTCCCTCTGTGGACTGTTTACTGCTTGAACACCCAAAAGGCCTGGCAAACACAGACCATTCCCACTGCTGACACATGCAGCTTTGTGTCTGATTTTAATGCAGTCCCATCCATTTAACAAAGAAAGGTTAGCAGTGTTACCCAGGAAAAAGACTGGATCATACAGCTGCAAGTTTTATTCCCACTCAGCTATTTACTAATAGGATGATTTCAACAACAACAAAAAAAACCTTATAAAACTTATACTTCATAAACTTTTGTTAGATTTTTTTGATCAATTCCCACCTTAATTGTATATTTACTCTAATGTTTTGCTTGTAAATGTGGTGACCAAGACTTTTAAGCCTCTCTTCAAACACAGCACATTGTGGCCAAAAGTATTTGATGAGTGCTAATAAATGAAAGCAGCTGTCCAGAGCAAAGGTGGTGTTTCCATGTGCCGTGGAAATGACAGCAGATGGATAAGCAGACCTCTGTTGGTCACATCACAGCGCTGCAGTACTCTGTCTTCATCTCTCTCCGGCTGCTTCTCCACTTGTTTGAGGGCTGTCTATCAGACTCGTCTGCCCTTTGTCATCTCATTTTCTGTTTCTGTCACTGAGTTTTGATTGCTGTGTACTTGCTCACCCACTGTACACTGTGTTCAGATTTGCATCTGTCAGTGCCTCCTTCTTCTTGTCTTGACCTGAATTCAGCTCAGATGCAGCAGGCGATATTTAGCAGAACAGACCAATCAAAATGCTACAAGTGTCATTTGTGAGGCCATGTATTTTCTGGTTAGAAAACAAGGAATTGAAAAGCAGGACAGAAGTTACACTGTGCAGAACTTGGCTCAGATTGACAGCAGTCAATTAAGTTGGGATTCTGCATCTGGCAGCTGGCAGACGTGTATAGTCAGACATTGCCACACTTCTGGCATCCTCTGCTATTGTTCTGGAACAGAGGTAAAACTTATTGTTGTTAGGTTGTTATTCTAGTGCTGGATGCTGCAATAATGCTTTGGCAAAATAGTTTTGGTTGAGAAGCTGTTTTGGTGGTATGCGTATTTGGAAGAATGTCATAGTATTAAAACGACTAAAATCCCTACAAAAGAAAACAGTACGTAAAAATATGTGTCTTTGTCAAAACTTGACATTTTCAGGGTGTAGTTGCAGCATGGAGGTTAGTGTTTTTCACATAGTGAGAGGGACTACGAAAGTGAAAACACACAGCGAGTGGAAGGGATGACAGAAAGAATGACGATCCTACAACTGTGCAATGGAAATATTCAGCCCTCTTGCAGTTGAATATTTCCAGAAAGCCTGGGTAGTTTTTGGAAGTATAGATGTGATTTCCTTTCCTCCTTCATTTAGCTCTTCTGCATTTCTTTTCAGACCTTGGCACTGGTATTTAGAAGCAGGATTCAGCCTCAAAAACAGCAGCATAACATTAAGTTATCTTCAGAGAGGAAGAGGGAAGTAATTGCACAGAATTTTATAGATCATGAATTGGCACTGATGGGCGAGCTCTGATTAGCATGTTGTAAATATTTAGTAGTCAGAGTCATTTGTTGGAGTAATTCCTTACCCTGTGTGATTAAAAAAGAGTGAAACACATGACCACAGCAATACCTTATTTACAGCACTTTAAGATAAGATATTGATTATTAGAAATCTCCAACTTCATCTATTATATCCACTACTGCCAACTCACTTGCCAAAATCTTTCTGTGTATCTGATAATGTAAAATGAGTAAAACATAAGCCCAAATGAGTCCATGTTTTACCTTTGAGTAAAACCTGAACTGAACTGAACAGAAGTCCAGCTGACAACCTGACCCCCATTTTTAGGCAGCAAATCAATAGTCTATAACAGATTCAAAGCAAATCCTTCTCTGCCTGCCTTACGTCTCATTCTTCTCTTCTTCCTCAGCATTCTGTGAAGCAAAAATCATTACATACATCTATTAATGCATAGACCGTCTTCACAGTGCTTGAGAAAAAGAACAATATAAAGTGTAGGATTCTGTTTTGTGCAACTTCTCGGCACATTTTCTTTTGCCCCTGTTGTACACTGTTGTATTTTGTCAAAGAATCACCTTTATCTCTTGTCGGCTTCTGCTTCTCATCACAAACCACATCTCTGAGGCGATAAGGCTCAAGTGTTACATAATAAGAGTAAAACCTCTCCTCCACCTCGCTAAACAGCAGTACGGGGGTGCCTATTGTGGCCTATAACAAGAACTGACAACAATGACACCTCCAACAATGACGTTGAAGTATGCAGTGGCGTATTGTGCGGAGGCTTCAATCCGGAGAGCAGTGGATGTTTTCCTTTTAAATGTTGAGCTGTGAGCATCTATTCAGCCCCACATCAGCGTGGCATATCCCTGAAGCTGTGTTCATAATTCACAGCCCATTCAGAGGACATGCTCCTGGTGAATAAAGGCGATCTGGATTCAAGTAGTCATAATATGTCAAGGAATGACTGACGCATATGTGATGCTTGTATGATGCATTCTGTCACATTCAGTCATTTTTATTAACGGGATTGGGTTTGGAGTCCTTTAACCTTCCTCTTCTCTGCTGGTCTTAGAGCTTTTCTTTCTTTTTTTTTTTTTTTTGCCACAGAACACTCGATGAATTATGCATTATGAGGCTCATCAAAAGCTAAAATGGCACTTTGCTTTAGTTTGGTTCTTGCGTGTTTTCCAAAGGTCTTTTTTGTGCTTTTTTATAGCTTTATACTGGGCAGCCTTGCCTCACAGAAATGACATTCATGCAACTAAATTACAAATTCCTACTTTATAATAAATATAATAGTGCTCTCATTTCATTTTGCTACAAACATACAGTAATCAGCCCTTTGCTATAGTTGTAAGTAAATGATTCCATGTCTTCTGGAGATAGAAGGAAAGATTGTGGTTCGGTTTAAGTATTAATAACTACATTGTGAATCATTTTTTATCGCATTTTTCCAGACTTTTTCTGTATTAAACCACAGGCTGCCGTCTTTCCCTAACCTAAGTGGGAGTACATCACACATCGAGTCTTAAACTTTATATCTCCAACAAATTCCAAGTTTTTGTGATAAAAATCAAGTCAGTCAACTCCTAAAAGTGAGATAAGTCATATCACTGTTCAGTTTGAGTAAGTGACAAGTAAAGAACATTTCAACCGTCACTTAGGATACAACAGGAATCAACAACCTTTATAATCTAAAGAGCATAACCAACAACAACAAAGTGTTTATATATTTAACCTGTTAACCACTTCTATGTTTCACTTCAAGGTGGCTAGACTATTTATGATAATTTGCTACTTTACCTCTGCATTTTCATTAAAGTAATGCAAAGTTTACTGCATTTATGAAATTAGACATCTATAACAAATAAAACGGTTACCATTTCAATGATTTGTTGTGTAAAATAGAAATAAAACTTAGCATTAGCAATAAAAACTAGTATTCGTAGCCTGTCTTAGAAACACAAAACTTAGAAACAAACCTAACTATTAATACAAATGTGAATTAGGTTCGTGCATACTGACTTTAGAAAAAAAGCCGCAAGTCCCTTTTCTGTGATGAAATGTTAAAAATGTGTTTATTCTGTGTATTGGCTGCACATTTTTACAGATGACAATCACAGAATGGGTTTAGGATAACAACAACGATTACAAAACGTTCAAAAGTAAGTCTTATTCATTTATGTTCATATTCCTTATGTTTTGGCTGAGACGCCTGAATCACTGCTTTCTTCATTTCCTTTCTGTTTTGTCTTTCATCTGGAGGTTCCTCTATGAATGCATTAGAAATATCATATGTCAAAAATAAAATGCGACTTCACATTACGTAGAGCATAAAACGCTGATTCAGAGCAGAATGTCTTTTGTCAGTGTTTAGTTTAGTACTGTACGTCTCAAGCCCCTAAAAGTTGTGTCTTAAGTCCCTGCACCTCAGACAAACCCAACGCGATATCATGAATTGCGTAAATATTTACACCATACATGCCACTTTTAATTGGCGTGCTATCTGTACGTATTATTAGCTTTCCAAGTGTATGTTCAAATACCAATTAGCGTTTAAGGTTTGGGTTAGCGGTTACAGATATGCAAACTGGAGATCTTGGCATAAATTGACACATGATCAAATGGCGTTGAATAACATGTGAACGGATAAAAATGCACACGTATAGCTCGCCTATTTCCATACGAACTGGTGTGACAAATCGTAAATCATGAAAAACAAGGACCTGAAGAAGGTGAATGTTTAGACAAAATCTCCTTCAAGAATTTACAATCACAAACATGATTATTATTCAGGATATATTAAGTAACATCTATTAATTCTGAAGAAAAAGTGATGCAGGTTTCATTACATTTATATAAAAAGGCATGGATGTAACCTCTGCGAGACAGGGTTCTTCAGAGACGTAGAGGTGAGAAATGTGAATAGAAAGACAAAGAGCGGCTCAAAAACCTACACAACTCCTGCTGAAGGCTCACTTTAGCCTCTATACACTTCAAAGTATACTGTTGCACAGAGGGAGGATTGTGAGTTTTGTTCCTATTTCTTCAGGACATTGAATGAATCTTTTCAAGGCCAGTATGAAAAGCTGATCACGGTTACTTTTATCTCCCTTAAAACCCTTTTGACCTCCCATTCTTGCAGAGAGATATACTGAAATCTGAATGTGTTCAGATGACTGGCAGATAATCAGATCCAGTTTTTTCTGATCTTACATGAGCTGGTCCATCTCACTGACAACTGAGTGAATTCCATCTGCTGAGGACGACGTAATGTGGTTTAACCCCCAAAAGACCCAAACGTCCACCATCGAACAAAATCATCTACTGAAACTGTTTAATCCCTGTTGATCGACTAATACATGTAAATAATTGGTGTAAAATGCAGTTTATTATGTTTTCATGGTCATCAGATATGACCCATTTGGACGTTTAGAAGCTCTGTTTGTCATCTTCTACAACATTATTCACCAGTAAAACCCATGGACTTTGATTATGTTCAGTTAATGATAGATTTTACGGAAAAATTCACTATTTCTTCACTTTTCTCTGTTTTTGATCAAATAACCTGAGCTTTAATTAACATGTCCATGACCACTGAATTATTTTTTATAAATTTTTTATTTGAATTTTTTTTATAATTCATTTTTATTATTTTTTTATTATTTTTTTTTCCCCCTGTGAATTGCATATAGAAAAATGAATGACTTGCACTGAAAAAACTCACACTAAACAGGATAATAATACAATTAATGGTGATAAATCACTTAAGAAAGGTTAAGTATAGGGAAAAAAATCATTTGGGAACTGACACAAATGTCACACTGGGTCTTTATGGGTTAAAGCTCCGGATAAAGACAGTAAATATTTGTGAACTATTGGGATTATTGACTGTTTCGGTTTAAAACGAGGCAAAAACAGATTTGACGAACCCACTTTGTCACGTACATAAAGTAAACCAAGTGTCTGGTTTGCTTACAGTACATTTCTTATAACTGTAGAGAACAGGACGGTTCTGTGATCTCATCTTTCCCTCTGCAGACATGAGGATTTTCCACATGTTTACCACAGGCTGCAGGTGTGCTGGTGCTCAGCCAAATGTCGAAGCACATAATAGTAAAATCTCAACACATAATGAGTCATGTGTGTCAGGCTGCTGTAACATACTAATTACACTAATTCCTTTTCAATCCAGTTTGTTGAATCTGAACAGCACCTAAAGGATTACATTCACTGAGTGCCAGGGATAGTTAGACTGTCAAAGCTGCACTTGATAAATAACTGAACATGGAAGTAATTTTCTAAAGTCTGATTCATGTTTAGAGGCAAGTCATGAGCCACATTTGTACACAATCAGTCAGGTGCTGATTTGTAAGTCGTCTTCTATCTTTTAACCCTCAAAGACCCAGACATTAGTGACCAAAAGCATCTACTGATCGAAAATGTCTAAAATGTCTATTAACTTTGAACCACTGTCATTTTCAGAAACACTGATTCACCAATTAAATATTTAATAAATATTTTGACAAATGACAGATGCTTGTTTTTACTGTCAGTTAATAATGTATTTTGCTGAAAAGGTTTTTTTTTTTTTCTTCAGTTGATATATTACGACCAACAATGGGATATTTTGCAGTATAATCATGTGTAATAGCAACAATGGGACATTTATAATATAATCATGTGTAATAGCAACAATGGGACATTTATAATATAATCATGTGT
>JAPTYQ010000030.1:27243384-27267381 GCA_029814465.1 Ostorhinchus cyanosoma | reverse complement strand
AATAGAATAGAATAGAATAGAATAGAATAGAATAGAATAGAATAGAATAGAATAGAATAGAATAGAATAGAATATCGCTACACCTATTGAAGCTGAGCATACATTTAAAGTTTATCTATAATGACTGGAGGAGGTTTTTGACTTTGACTGTCAAAGAAGAGCACAAACCTATCGACTGAGTCAGTCAAAACACTGAACCAGTGCTCAAAAACTACATCCTGTATCCAGATAGCCAGCGGTGGTCTGTCATCTATATTTATTTTGTTCAGAAAATACACTCAGCAAGTATTCTTTTGTTCACGACACAGATTTGGGTTTCAATGTATTAAGACCACTCCATCGATTTATCTAACATTACATAAGCCACATGATGGAAGGTAAAGGGTTATTTAGTGTTATGATAATATGGGCATTCATAATTAAAGCTTTATTAAAAATGCTACTGTCACTGTTTATCTGGTTTAAAGCTTTCACAATTCTAGCCCAGTTTCTGTCATTGTCAGTTAAGATGTAGACACTCGTTCTCTTGCCAAACTCAAACTGTTTTTTTTCCTTTCATTGCAGATATTTAGTGTAATTTTACAACACAAACCTTTTCGCATATCAGTTTTCTTATGAGTGCATTTGTCAAGTCTAATGCAGCACCGACATCATTAGTCACAAGTGTCAGTCATATATTATATCCTTAAATGTGTCAAACAACATCTGCCCATGACTTCATTCATAATCAGCTCAGCATTCAGTATAAGTGTGTGCCCAGGGATGGAGCTAAAGATACTTAACTATTCTCTGATTTTATTTTCTTACTTGTGTTAACAGTTGTGTGTACTTCTGTGTGTTTGGATGTACAGGTCGGAGGTCACACCATGCTGCCAATACGTTGGATGCCCCCTGAAAGCATCATGTACCGGAAGTTCACCACAGAGAGCGATGTTTGGAGTCTAGGAGTTGTTCTCTGGGAAATTTTCACCTATGGAAAACAGCCCTGGTATCAGCTCTCCAATAATGAGGTACCGAAAACAGTGCACTCATCTCTCTTCAGCAGGAAAAAAAAAATCCATTGTTCAATCTGTGAAGATAGTTAATCCATCCCAGTGGCAAAGAACTGAACCGAAAGAAAGGGAGTCAGAAGTACAAAGTAAAAACTTTATGTTACCTTGGAGGCACCTTTACTTTAATAAGTTATAGCAAACAAGATGTCGCAGCCCCAAGACATGAGAAAATAGCCCTTCAGTGAAAGCAAAACTAAATATTTGATCAGGTTTGTGTACAAAATCCTCAGAGGTATCCATTTTGCAAGTTCTTTGACCCGAGTCATTTCATTATATTATGCCAGAACAAATCATTTAGAAACTCAATATGCTGTTTATCTTTTTTTTTATCATGCATTGAATTAATTCTGATGTAAAACAGATGTAGGGGAGTATGGGCTTCTATTGAGTATTTTTTTTATCTGTTATTCTCTGCTCACAGCACAAGGGAAGGTGCTGTCAAGTATACTAGCAGGGTGCAGCTTGGGCCAGTGTGTCTTGTGTTTTGAGAATAAAATAATGTTAAAAGCTGGCTTACAAAACCAAAAGGCTGTCATAAATTGTTCCCAAGCTACCTAGTAAAACAGTAAAGGTTCTAAGTTTTTATTCTTGATAAATGGCCTCATCAATAATTATGTGAATAATCAAAATACTTCCCGTTAACCCATAAAGACCCAAACATCCACCATCTACCTAAACCAACTACTGATGGAACTGTTTAATACCTGTTGATCCACTAATACTATCAATACATGTAAATATTTTAGGTAAATTACAGTTTTTCGTCTTTTCATAGTCATCAGATATGACCCATTTGGATGTTTGAGAGGCTCCGTAGTGAATGTGGAAACACCGTCATCTTCTACAACACCGATTCACCAGTAAAACCCATGGAGTTGGATCAATGACAGTAGATGGAGATACTAGGTTTATGTCCAGTTAATGATATATTTTGCCAAAAAGGTAGTTTTTATGAACATTACATGAATAGTAAATTAAATGTGGGAAAACACAAAGTACAGACGATAGCATTACAATAAATGATAAATTACTTAAAGTATAGAGAAAAAAATAATTTGGGAACTGCCACAAAAGTAACACTGGGCCCTTATGGGTTAATGCAAGTCGATCTATTAAATAACTGACTCTGTGAAATGCAGAATCATCTGAAATGTACAAGAGCAGAGCTCCTGTTTTTGATATCCTTCAGTCGAAATCCACTCATAAGTCATAATTAGAACACCAAGAATAAATATAACACAAGCTGGAACACATTTTTGCTATATGTGAATGGAAAATGCATCAGTCACATCAGTAGCCGCCTGTCTTTTCACCTCATTTCATAGTCTAGCATCCATAGTATGTGCATCTACATTTGTATCGGAGAGCCCAGCATTTTACTGACACTCAAAGAGAACATGTCTTAGAGGATCTCTGGAAATGTCTTCAGGACAGCAGTAAGCCTTATAAACTACCTGTGGGACTGTTTTAGAAAAACCTACAGGTAGATTTGTTAGCTGAATGTGAAGTAATGCTTAAGAGACACACACTGGGACTATATTTGACAAGGTGCAGATATATCCCTACATGTGTTTCCGTAGTTAAGTCCAGTGGTGGAACATTTACTCAAGTACTGTACAATTTTGTAGTGCTTCTTGTTGAGTGATTCCATTTCATACAATTTCACACTTTACTTTTTACAGACCAACTAACCAACAATATATAGCTACTGAAATAAACTCCAGTGGCCATCTGCAATAAGAAACATGGAGTATCCTCATAACTATTGATGAAATAATGCCATGTATTATGTCTTTTTGCACTTAACAACTAGTATTTCTTAGAACTTACCGTTGAGGCCAGATGTTTTAGGAATGACATTAGCTTTTTTTTTTTCATTCCACATGTTTCTGAGGTACTTTAAAGAATAATTAAGTTTCAAACACCTTTATTGACAAATAAATCACATTTAAGCAAAAAAAAATCCATTTGTGTCACTCCCAAAACATGCAAATCCACTGCTTTTTTTCTTTTTGCTCAAAAAAGGTTTTGAATGCAGGGATATTAGTTTAATGTTAGTACATTGTCCGTGGGTTCTTCTGTTTGAATGGAGTCCTATGGGAGCAGTGACTATTTTGTGGAAACTGTTGGTTCTGTTACAATCAGGTGCCCTCTGTTGATCTTTAACATCTTATACATGGACCAGCAAATTATGATGCCATCTGATAAGTTCCAACATTAACTAGATGATCATTTTGTGTGACAGTTTGTGATAATGACAGGTGAAATGCATTAATGGAAGCTCTACCGTCTGTCATATATCGGATCCATGGACCACACACATGCATTTTTATGTCTGTTTTCATATTCATCATCAAAACCAAAGATAAAAATAGCCAAACTCATCAAACATGTCATTAATCTCACCCATCACAGCTAAGAAATCCATCCTACTGAACCATGAGGCTAACGTTCCGCATTAGGAGAACTATTGGTGATATCAGGAAACTGATAAAGAAATTTTCTGACAGTGATACATATGATCGAAGCTTAAGCTAATTGGCTGCAGGTTAGCTGTTTTCATTTGCAGTGGGAAAAAAGCCTGATTGAAATCTTTGTTCTGCACTCTTAGTGTCTTTTGTTGGATTGTCTAATGCTTATGATTGTGAGCAAGAAAAGCAAGAATAATCATACGCTAGGCTGACCTCAGTGCCCCAGAGGCAGAACACGACCACGACCAAATTGCCCAGTATCATGTTCCAGATGTCCAGTCCGCTGTTGGCATTCCCCCTTAAAAAAGCTCAGAAAGAGAGGCCAACGTCCGATAGCAGATATATGAGCTAAACATCCTACTGTCACTGATTGTTCTTTCTTTTCTTATATATATATATATATATATATATTTTCCTGGGCTGTCCATTTCTCTTTCAATAATATATTGTTCCCTGGATGCTTTTTTATAAGTGACGGTAATGTTAATTTTTGCTATATAATACTTTGTCTTGAGGCCTGAAATCTATACCTGTAGAAATCATTTTCACTTTCCTGCAAATCTGGCTGCTTTAACAAATCACACAATGCCTGGAGCTCTATAAAGAGCTGACCTGTATCAGCAAGAAAACAACGTAAACAAATAAATAAATTAAAAGACAAACAACTGGTGACTTGCACTGAATAATTAATCAGTTAATTCTTACAAATCTTCAGTTTGACCCAGTTTCCCGGAAGCGCATCAAAGCCCTTCAACCCTTCACCTCCACCTTCACCTCAGTATTTCTCTGGTTACAGCTCTCGTACCATGTCAGCAGTCCTTTTTTCTTCTGCCTCACTCTGGTTACATCCAGAATTAACCTTCTGGCCCCTCTACCGTCCTCTTTCCCCCTTTACATCTATTAAATCTCTCCTGAATCGCGGTTCATTCACCTTCTGACCTCAGAACCCGCAAGCTCAGATATAGCCTCTGCAAGATATGGAGTTTTATTTTAAAATGAGAAATCCATTATTTATACACTTGCACAAACTGATGGCAACTGCAGAATGAGGACGAAGATCTAACAGAAATTGTCAAAATGATCATACTCTTATTGACAGCGGTCTTAATAACCAAAAGATGCAGCGTGATAAGCTTCAGGTATTAATTTTTTAAATGGATGTACAGCGATTTGGAAGACACTGCTGTTTTTCTGGAGCTTATTCATTAACTGACATTCATTCCCAAATATACAGCACGGTATATTCAATGTTAGAGGAAATTATGAAAAGCCTAATTATATTGCAGCCTAATAACGGTATGTATTTTCCAAACTGCTGCCAGAGGATGATATATACTTCTTGTTCTAAAACCACAGGAGAGCTTTCTCTCTTTTAAATACAGTGGTTAATTTTTTCAAAAGGTCTCCTCTCCTTGATACACAAATCCTCATTCTCTGCTTGCTGGAATCTAAAAAGCTGTATTTTTTTTTTTCTTCAAAGAATGTGCCAGGCTAAATTGCACTCAAACTCTAAATGCACTGTAAATGTAGAGACATTCCTTATAGACTTGGATATTTCCGTTTGAGAGTTCACAGCTTTCTGACGTTTTCCGAGCTGCAAACATGCAGAAGGTTGTAGTTTTTAGCTTGAATTGATAGTTCTAGTTTTTTCCTTCTTTTGTCTGTAGTAAAACCCAAGATTCCCGCTGACAGAAAATTGAGTCTGACTTTTTTCTGCTTCCACCTCTGTAGGTGATAGAGTGTATAACCCAGGGCAGGGTGCTGCAACGCCCCAGGACCTGTCCTAAAGAAGTCTACGACCTGATGCTGGGTTGCTGGCAGAGAGAGCCGCACATGAGACTCAACATCAAAGAAATCCACGGTCTGCTCCTCAACCTGGCCAAGGCCTCTCCGGTTTACCTAGATATACTGGGCTGAACACAGGAGGAGGACAAATGAGAGTTCAGTGTGTGTGGATGAGGATACTGTATGTAAGTGTGCCTGGACTTGTGCACATTTGCGGTTGCATGCATGTGTGAGTGTGTGTGTGTGTTTAAACCTGTGAATGGACTTGTGTGCTTGTGAATTTACTTGCGTGGGGCTGCTGTACAGGATGTGAAGCTATCATGAAACTCTTAAAGGCAATCATAAAATTCATCCCCAACTTTTTTCCTCTTTCCCAACCAATTTCCTCTCCTTTGTGCATCTCTACCCCTTCCCTCCTTCTACCCTGAAGAGACATTTACCAAGAGTATTTTAACTTTGGAGAAAAAAAAAGGCTTCTCACTTCTTTCAAATGCTTTAATCTGACTGGGGCTAAATTGATGAAACCTGATTAAGGACATGAAATTTAGTGACTCATCGTGAGGACCGAGCAGCGGTCGCTCCCTCGCTGCCAGAGACTGATGTGAACATCTGGGAATTTCAACAAACAAGACGAGGCACGGGGAGGATTTCCGGATCCTTTTGCTTGTAAATATGAGACTGAATGGCGATGAGAAGTTTCAGAGGAAATGGCTCTATGTGACGACGAGCCATAAAGACACTGTGTTTTCCCCTCTCACCCTATTTGTTTATCTGTCTGTCCTTCTGTCTGTACATGACTATTAATGTCAGCATTCATTCACCACAGCCTGCAGAAAAGACTAAACCAGTACACACAGACAGATTCATAAAAAAAAGCAGGAAAAGTCAAATTTAGGAGGTGATTTCAGATACAGAAAATATTCACTATCAAACCTTTAGCTGAACTGAACTGTGGTGAAAGCAATTGCCATGTGTTAATGAGGAAGGCTGTGATTATGTATGCAAAGTACTAGAATTGTAAAAAAAAAAAAAAAAAAAAAAATCTGCTGCCAATCTACAATATCTTGATGCAACAGACTAATTCAGTATACATGATTCTATGGATATATGTGCTTGTATTTGCATTCTGCATTCGGCACCTGTTTTCTGTTCCATATTTGATTTGCTCAGCCTGGGCTGCACCATCATACAGTGCAGGGTAACATGATGACTACTTTTTTTTTTTCCCCACCCCTCCATAGTGACAGATGCTTCACTTGTGATGTCAAGCGTTCATGTCGGAGGTCAATTGATTCATTTGTCCACAGCTGTCTGACAATCGTGAGGTCTTAGTGTTGAGGAGGGCGGGACGGGTGGGAGCAGAGGGAGGGTAATGTGGAACGAACGTGGGGGGCGTATAAGCTGGTGAGGGAGGCTGGGTTTTTTGAGTGGTCAGATCACGGTCAGATGTGTGGGCGGCAGCGTTGTAGAAGGTGTGGTTCATTTGGTCAACCCATATTAAATCATCAAGGCTCTCAGCACTCAGACATCCTTGAAAACCACATCTGTGCTAGAGGGGATGCACAGAAGAACACACAAATACACAAACACACTGTATACCTTATCCTGTCAACCTCCTTATCCATGCACACACACATACACACACAGTAAAAGACACTCAAAACAGGCAGAGAAGGAAATTGAATTGTGCATGTTTTATTATTTGAGCGGTGCAGTGCTTTAGCCAGGCCCCGTCCTCTGTAATGGTGTAATGTATATTTCATTACAGCCTAATGGGCTCCATTAGCACAGTCTCCTCACAGACATTCAAGACTTATTGTTTTATGGCTGAAAAGGAAGGATGGAGAGGAGAAGAAGAAAACAGGGGGTCAGGGAATGAGGAGCAGTGGAGAGAAGAAATAAGAGGAGAGGTAATAATGCATATTGGGAAGAAATGGAGAGGAAGGGAGAGGGTTGAGAAAGGAAGCAATTGAGTAGAAAGGAGAAGACAAAGCGAGGAGGTTCGAATGGGTCATGTAGAGAAAGAGGAAGGAGAAAGTGAGGACAGCGGAGTGTGGAAGAAGAAAACGAGGAGGTGTGAATGTCCTTAGGGATAAAGTGAGAGTGAACATCCATCATGTGGCCTGCAGATGTTGTAAAAGCCACAACTTCAGCTTCACACTCCCATCACTTTCCTACGGCCGGCCTCAACCACATACACACATTTACACAAACACACATTTTACTGGCAATGCACCAAAGCTTACACTGAAAATAAACTCAATAATACACCGCATATCCCCATTATTGAGAACCACTTCACTCACTTACAGTTCACATATCTGGTCAAATGCTTACAGACACTCTGTATATACAACAGCTCCCATGCATGCAACAAAACACATTCGTTTGTTTTTGCATTTTACTGGGGCATATTTTACTCTTTAATGGTGTATTACAAGAACAAGGTCATATTCATGTTGCATTCACTAACAGCCATTTTAACTAGATGTAAAACATCCATATAATAATATGATCTGGTATTTTAAGTCTTATTTGTTTATTAACAACAGCACTTGATGGTATTGATGTTGATGTGAATTTAAAAATTGATTTGATTGATTTATAGTATTTTAATTTATAAAATAAGCATTTTGTACATTTCTTTCTATATCTACGGTTGCCTTTTGCAACAAAAACTGACTGAAGTTGAACACTGCTTTAATTAACTATGTTTTAGCAAATGTGTAAGATAATCCTGAGTGTATATGTAATTTTTATGTCAGGATCCCTCTTATCATCTACTTAGCCTGTTCTCATGTACAGTGTGCTCTACAACAGGGATGGATGTTGCACCAGTTTGTCACATTTGTAGATCTAGTTTGACATATTCCTAAATTAGCGTCACCTGTCAGTATATGAATGCAGAGTTAACGGCTGCAGCGCTGACAGGGCAGGCTATTGGTCCTTAAAAGTCAACAACTCCTGCTGTACAGTCTAGAGTTTGCACTGAGTAAGCACACTCAACATGATTCAAAACTTTGCCACACAATAACTCTGTGCAATAACAGAGGGACGGGTGTGTAAGGGCCTGTGTGTGAGCTGGAAAAAACTGTGAGCATCAAACAGTGCATACGAACGCCTCCAAAGTAAAGTATGTATAGTGTACTTTGAAGAAACATCTCAGCTGGCTGCACTGTGTGTGTACGAACCTGCTGTATTTCTTTCTTTTTTTATTAAATAATGAACTGCATCAAGTTGGACAGCAGAGATTGTTTGACATTTGGTGTTATGTGAAGAGGCTGAGAGAGGGATGTTTGTTTGTGATGAAGACATGTCAGCACAACGCAGGAGCGTTCTGTGAAACTTTAACGCATCTCTGGCTGAAAACTGGCAGTCTGCATTGACGCCTGAAGATATTTGTCAAACAAAGAACGAAAAGGAGAAAAACAACTGCTGTATGAACGGACACCTCAGAAAAGGAGGGACTGACAATCACAGACTTCTCTCTTTTCTCTCTCTTATTCAAGTGACCTACTGTAAAATAGACTATTCAACCAACTTTCCTCTTCTATGCTGCCTACTGTACGTGATAGTCTTAAACTTTTGTCTCTAGAAGTGCTAATTTTTCTTTTCTTTTTTTGTAAAATGAAATAACAGCGAGAGGAATGAACAAAAATACATGTACAAATGTGAATAAGCTGCTGAAAGAAATAAGCGTCGCTAACTGCTGTGTCCGAGACTGTGTCAGTATCTAGATTGTACTATTTTCTTCTTTTGTCTTTGAAGTGGAGGGCAGAGAAATGGGTAGCTGCATGGGACTCACAAATACACCAAATGACATACAGCAGCCCCCGGGAAAGCAAAGCCGTGTTTGCTCATTCTCCCGGTGGTGTGTTTGTGTGTGTGCGTGTGTGTGTGGAGAAGGCTGATTGATGCCCGAATGAGTCAGGAGGGATCCGTAGGCTGGGTTCACACTCCAGCCAAATCCTAGTTCAAATGCAACAAGATTCAACGCAGGAATCGGGGATTGATTTGTTGTCGCTGTTCACCAATTCATGATTAATGACTTTACCTAGTCGTGTAGGACTGAGGTTGGTATTATGGCAGCTAAGATTTATGGAATCACTCAATTCCTTTATTTATGACCCCAGAATCAGCCTTCTTCTCTATACACAACTCACTAAGCCTGGGTTTCACAGAGGTATATCAGCAATATTAACAAATGCTTTCCTTTGCCTATCGCCTCACCGCGAAATAATTATTGAGCCGAGTCTGGGTGAACCATGTGACCCGGTGGACTGAAGCATATTCCACATATAGATAAACATCACAACTTTGAGGGTGTTATGATCCATATCACATCTAATCCCCCCCTCTCTCCAAACCTTCAGATCACAGTGTAAGCTAATAGAGCTGAAATATCATAAAGGTCATCTTTAAGATTACCTTTGCGCTTGGATGATTCTGGAACCCCTACACCCTGAAGAATGTAATACCACACAAACTGCTTCTCTGCAAAAAAAGAAAAAAAGAAAAAAAAATAGAAAAAATACAGAAAAAGGAGGAAAAAAAGGAGAAAAAAATGAAACTGTGATTTGCTATATGCAGTATCTCTGTTATCAGTATCGGTTCTGTGCTATTTGTCTCTGTGTTTGGAAGGTTTTGCTGCTGGTAGATAAAAAGAATGATCTGAGATGTGCTGTGGATGTTTGGATAATAAGAGGCTTAAAATAGGACAAAGAACTAAATGCTGTATGTCTCCAACTCCAATTGTAATGTTTCTGAATGAAAATATGTTAAAATGTCATCTTGAAGCCGAAAAAATGCTCTTTGAAATGTTTAAAAAAGGAAAATAAAAAAATAAAAAGATCTGTATTGCAAAGCACACCAATCAATTAAAAAACTGGAAGTATTCAAACTGAAGCAGCTAATTTCTGTCTTTGCAAACAGATTGCCATTCATTACCACAAAAAGTTTTGATGATGCCACTAATCTGTGCTCTGCTGATGAACACACACACAAACACACACAACAGAGGGAATTTGTACAGTCATACAGTGTGTGGTGGAAAATATAGTGAGTCATTATGGTGGCGGTGATGATGGTGATGGCTTGAATTCTCTCTGAACGGACCAGTCTGTCGTGATACAATGTAATTAATAAAAAGTGTTATGTCAAATCAAAGCTTCTGCATGGATCTGTGTGTGCGTCAGAGAAAGAGAGAGAGTTAGAGAGAAAGAAATAGAGGAACAACTAGCAAAATAGTGACATAAAAGAACACATTATGAGGTGAGAAGACATACTCAGGTGTGCCCGGGGCAGTGTGACAGAAAACAAAATGCTTAATTGAATACAGACATAAAACTTAAGTGTTTGAGTGATGCGACAGTACATCTCTTCTGTTGTATTAATCCCCATATAAATCCAGGGTCTTTTAAAGAAAAAAGTAATATTTGCTTGGTTTGCAGATTAGGAGCAGGCTTAGAGCTTTTGCAGGGAATTGTACAAACAAATTGGACAGGAGACCACATCTAAATCCCTCACGCAATTAAGCAACAGCTGAATTAATATGTTCTTTTTACACGGAGCTCCGTCTACAATTCATCTTTTAATAAAAATGTCACAGAAAAGGAAATGAGAAATGCACAAGGTGGCACAAAATTCACCTTGGTGTAAGAGGGTGCATGTGTTTGGGTGTTTGCATGACGAGGAAGGGAAATTACCCGTACTCAGCATACTGAATGTGTGCGTTTGTATGGGTGTCACTGTAAAAGAATCGAGTGGTAATAGTGCTATCCTCAGTGTACAGTGAAGTCCTGGATTCAGCATTTCAGGCTCATAAATAATAGTTTTAATTAACAAAAACACACCACACAGTTTCATGCAAGGGTGAGGATGAGACATTTTTTAAAAAAAAAATCTAAACTCTATCATGTAGAACAAACCCCGCAGAGAAGAGATGCAGCCAATATTATGAGACATGTTACTTTAGTCCACTTGTGGAAATATCAATATGCAACTATAAAATGTAAGGAGTTTTAAATGATAAGGTTTGTCACTGTATTTTATATTAATAATATGATATACTATGTTCTGTATACGTATTAAAAGCTTTATATTTTCACCTTCCTAAAATAATTGCACTAATCATTTTTATCAAAAAATGACTTTTTTGCCTAAATCATCAAATGCTCAATTTAAGATTTTTCTGTTTCCTAACAAATCTGGAAAAAAAATTCCTCAGGCAATTATTTTAGGGAGGTAACGTTATGTAAAAGGTCCTGTAGCAACCAATAACATAATAATTTGGGCCATTTTAAATACAATAAAGCTAATAACATAATAATTTTGGCCATTTTAAATGCATTAAAGTTAATATCATGATGACATCATGCAATTATGTTATTAGTCTAACATAAATAAAGTCCTCTAGAAATGTAATACCTGCAGCTGATAACATACCAATACATATAGAGGACTGCCTCTCTTGGAAATAAGGGATTTTTTTTTTAGTTTTGTGCAGTTTGCTCTTTAAAAATAGGTATAGTGGATGGCATAGTCACAGTCATATTCATTCATCGTGGATATGTGCTACTTAATGATGTCAAAAACCTTTTATTTTATTATCAGCAAGTTATTATATCATTGCAGTTAAAATGACCAAAATTCTTATGTTATTGGGTGTTATTGGCCATTATTACATTATTGGTTGCTACGGGCCTTCTCCAATGAGTCAATGTTTGGTTTTCGGTTCTTGGTTAGTGTGGGTCGGTGGTGTAGTGGTTACCACATCCGCCGGGTTTCATGTTCAATTCTCAGTGGGATTGGAGCCTTTCTGTGTTGAGTTTACCTGTTCTCCCCATGCCGTATGGGTTTCCTCCAGTTTCCCCTGCAATTAAATACAGGTACACATGGTTAATGCGCCTGACAAGAGTCCCTGATGAAGAAGATCTGGAGTCGGTCCTTCAATAGCACCTCACTTCTCCTAATGTGTGTGCGAATGCTAATGCTAATACAAATACTTGGTGCTCCAAGTCTCTAAAGATGGGGATAATAAAGTGGGTTGATCTTAACCTCAAAATAGTAGGCCCTTGTTCCTTCTGTAACAATTCACAAACATGATTCGTATTATTAACAGTCTGCATCTGGATTTGACTAACCCACTGGATAATTAGTCCAGTGATGAATATGTTTCAGCTACAACATGTTATTTAAATCTGATTAATGCAGTGAATAACTTCTCAACAGTCTCAGAAGACATATGCTGTGTTTGTGGAGAAGATGCAACTCTGTTTCAAAATGCACAGTGTATAGAGAACTCAAGGGATTGGGAGTAAACAATATGGCCTTCAGAAAACCACTTACTGGGGAAAAAAGGCTTTGATTCGCTAGAGCATAAAGATCAGACTGTGTTTCAATGGAAAAAGGTCATGTGGTCTGATGAGTTTAAACTGGACCTTTTATGGGCACATCAGGGTGTCAAGAGAGGTGGATGAAGTGATTACCCATCCTGCTTAGTTCCTACAGTAAATGTCTGTGGGGGTAGTGTTATAATCTGGGGTCAGTTCAGTTGGTCAGGTCTAAGGTCATTAATGTTATGTGTCCATAAAATGAGTTGAACCTTAATACACTGAAAGACCAAGGTTTTAACATGTGTATTTTTTAGCTTCACTGATGACAGACATATTCAAAGTGACAATACCAGGATTCATCAGGCTCAGTGGGCTCTTAAAAGAGTGGTTCAGGGACTATGAGACACCATTTCCAAACATGGCTATATATTACTTTAGAGACTCAGTTCTCTTCTGCAAACATAAACAGCTCATTTTAAAGCAAGAACAACACAAATATCCATATTTTCAGGTGATTATATATTCATGAAAACAAAATTATGACTATTATAATCAATCCATGCAGTTAAATACCTCTAAATGCTCCACAGGAGCACTGGACCAAGTAGCATTAGGTATATAAGGAACCATTTTTGAATGCTAATTAAAATATAAATGATATATAAAGTAACTGATGTAAAACAGCAGTGTTAAGAGGAGGGCTGAGCATGAATGTAAAGAGGTCAAATAAATCACTGATTTGGCCCATGAGAGCGGGATTGAGCAGTTTTATATTTCTGTATGCAAACTCTGAGGAAACAAAAGTGCTAAGAGGAGACTTCACCGTCAGAGTTTAGACATATTACTGAAGCTCACATCAATAAACACTGAAGTCAAATAGGACATAAACATAAATGGTGTAAACATACTAAGCACATCATATAAGCCAGACTTATCTGCTCTATCATTAAAAGAGTCATTATGAAGTGAAATGAGACACTTGAGGGGATGGAACTGGCTGCAGCGTCCACCTATGATGACAGTGATGGTAATGGCTGGTGAATCATCAGTCTTAGTGGTGTTTTGCAATAAGCCAAAGCACTTTGCAACTTGAATTTAGATCAGAAGATGGGGCAAAATCGCAACATAAGGGATCTTATCTGGATGGGAAGGTGGCTTTCTGTGCCAAAGTGATTAGCGCAATAACATCAACATTTTCTAGGCGGTTTGTGTCAGCGCATCTCGAAAACGTTGGAATGATATGGAAATAAACGACGAAACAGTTAAGCTATTTTATACAAATTCACGTGCTTACTCAAAAAACATATCAAACTATTGAAGACTACAGTCAAGTTTGTGAATGACCTCTAAACATTAGAATAACACCTATATAAGTTGTTTAGCTAAAATAAGTTTCTCAAAGTTTCGAACTTTATTCCTATAGTCACAGGCGAGGCTTCTGATCTAATCGAGCTACACTCCAATCTGCTTCTCGTCAGCTCAAGTCAGCCACTTGTCACAGCACTTGGAGTTCAGACCAGCCTCGGTATTCGGGTGATGTATCTCGTCTCACGTCGTGGTTCGTGTGATGCATCAGTTTCAGGCTGTGCCCACTTCGTATAGATTTCTTCCACTATGTGAAATCAGCTCTTTCTACACGATTTTCTCATGGCTGTGATCGTTCCTCTTCCTGGTGCACCTCTTCCGGCCACATCTTGCTCTTCCAGGCGACTTTCCAGAAAGATGCTTCAGTGTGATAGGTTATCAGCAATAACCTTCTGTGACTTTCCCTCTTGGTGGAGTATGTCCACTGTTTTATGGACTGCTGCTAGATCAGACGCCTCGCCCATATCTGTAGCAATAAAGTTGACATTGAAGAGCTCACATAATGCATCTTAATGATGCTTAATGATCAGTCCTCAAACAAGCCCTACTTGTGTTCTAATATTTTCAGGCAGATTTAGTTGTAATATTACATTTACTGTTTAACCCACGAAGATCCAAAGTCCCCAAATGATTTTTTTCTCTTATCTAACCTTTCTTAAGTGATTTATCTTTTATAATTATATTGTCCTCACTGTTTAGCATGTTATCACTATAAATCAGGTATTTTTCAGTATTTAATTTACTGATCACATAGATGTTCATGAAGTATCAAAGTTGAGGGTTATCAACAAAAATAGAGAAAACTGAAGAAAAATGTACTTTTTAAGTAAAATATATCTTTTATATTTATTTGTATATCATTTTTGGTGAAGATTTGAGCAACATTGGATACTCGAATATTCAACCCCAGAGGCACCGAACATGTCCCACTCTTCCCACCACCCCCTGCCCTTCCGCTCCTGGTCTGACACAATCATACCCAATGATAGCAACGAAAAAACAGCAAGGCACTCATAGACAGAAAAAAAACAACAACCAATGCAATAATGTCCATTTCATCTTTTTTGCATAATTTACGGTTGGAAGAGATTCCAAAGATGACTAAACCAGCAGGTGGTTTTAGTGCAGTTTCCAGAGCTTGTGACAGGTGATAGACTATGTCTGTCCAGTAGTTTTTCAGATTCAGACAAGACCATAACATGTGTGTCATGTTGGCAGGTGACATCTGGCACCTGTTACATTTATCTGTGACATTTCAGTACATCATTGAGAGTCTGGAATTGGTAAAATAAGTACGATGAACAATCTTAAATTGTATTAAGTTAAGTTTATAGCATGAAGAGCTGCCATTTACTTGGGAAAGTATGTCCTTACACTCATCCTCGGTTAAGGTTAAATTCAGTTCTTCTTCCCATTGTTATAAAATTTTTCTCAGACATTCATGCTTGGAATCTGATATTAAATAATATATTTTAGAGGGATTAAAAGGTAAATCAAACAGTTTGTCTATAATAGTGTTAGAGGGAATAGAGAAGGATACACTGTGTGATTTAATGAAATTTTGTAATTGAAAATACTGAAAAAGGTGTGATTTTGGAAGGAGATACTTTTTACAGAGCTCATCAAAGCTTGCAAAGAAATCATTAATATAAAGGTCTCTTAATTTTACCAAATCCCAGACTCTTCCACAAGAAAAAGGCTAAATCCGTACTTGGTGGGGGGGGGTTGTTATAAATGTCGCTTTGAATGGTCATTTCATTTAGTTTGAAGGAGGATCTAAACTGGAGCCAGACTTCCAAAGTTGAAATGACGACTGGGTGCCAGGTAAAATAAGTTGGTTGAATAGGTGTTTTTTTGTAGAGAAGTGGAACAGGATTTTGCTTCCATTTCACTCCACCTGGTTGTGTAGTTATGGAATAAGAGATATATTTTTTGTATATTAGACACCCAATAGTAGTGCTTTAGATTAGGTAAAGCCAGTCCACCAGATGATGTCTGTCTTTGTAGGAATCCTTTTCTGACGCGGGGTGGCTTGCTAAAATGCTAAAACTCAAAGTTGAGGGTTATTAACAAAAAATTGAGAAAACTGAAGAAAAATGTACTTTTTCAGTAAAATATATAATTAATTGAACATAAACCAAGTATCTCATCCACTGTCATTGATCCAACCCCATGGGTTTTACTTGTGAATCAATGTTCTAGAAGATGACAATGTTTCCACGTTCACAACGGAGCGTTAGTGCATCAATAGGTTTTAAACATTTTAGATCAGTAGATGGTTTTGGTCAGTGATGGATTATTGGGTCTTTATGGGTTAATATTCTAGATCAGAGGTGTCAAGCATGCAGCCCACCTACAGGTTGAATTTGCAAAGTCCAAAAATTACACTGAACATATTAACAGCCAAAGGTGCCAAACTGGTTTTAATTCCAGAGCCCCATACAACCCAATTGTGATTGCCAGTAAAATAATAGCATAAACAATAACAATTTAAAAAAAATAATATTACATCATGAATATTTACATTTACAAACTATGCTTTAAAAATGAAATGTGAATAACCTAAACAAATATGAACAACCTGAAATGTCTAAAGAAAATGAAGTGCAATTTTAACAATATGAAGCCTGTTACTAAGTGTTTTTGAGCATTTGTAGATACACTGCAAACTGTAAGTTGTGTTAATAATAAACTGACACATAATGTTGTTGAAATTGCTATTTTGTTCCATACTCCAAACTCTTAACAATACTATGCCTATTACTAAATGCTTTGGGCCTTTGTAGATCAGATTTATTAAATAGATATATAAATGATAAGTTGAGGAATAGTACTGTTAAAAAAATTGCAATTATTTTTCTTAAGAAATTGCCCTTTTTTCAGGTTAATTACTTCTTTTTTGTCAAAGAATAATTTGTAAATGTTAATATTTTCATAATTTAATGTTATATTTTTGTACGAAACTGAGGAGAAAATTTTTAAGTCATTATTTCTAAGTTATTTAGTTATTAAGTTTACCGGACCTGCTTGAGATCAAAGTGCTGTATGTGACCCCTAAAAGAAAATTTATTTAACATGCCTGTTCTAGATATTAGTGAATATATTTTAAGCTTTTTTGTTTTTTTGCATTTTTCTTATTTTTTAAGGTGCATTAGTGCATTCACCCAATGGCTGTTGAGGTGTTGGTACTGCGTATCTTTAAACGGTTTCAGTTGTATTCTACCTTTCAGAATGCCTTCACTATCTGATAATGTACCTGGAAATATTCAAGCCGGTGCTCACAGCTTTTCTGGGAGGTGTGGAAACATCCAAAAGGCATAAAGATGTCA
Source organism: Ostorhinchus cyanosoma (assembly GCA_029814465.1). Taxonomy (NCBI): domain Eukaryota; kingdom Metazoa; phylum Chordata; class Actinopteri; order Kurtiformes; family Apogonidae; genus Ostorhinchus; species Ostorhinchus cyanosoma. The sequence goes on along the minus strand of JAPTYQ010000030.1, from coordinate 27,250,045 downwards.
GCTGACCTGGCTTAAATCCACACAGACAAAATCTCAGCATCTCTTAACATTTTCCATCCAAGGACATAATAGCAGCAAAGCCGGGGCTTAGTATTTCTATCAAGCGTGCTGTAAAGCCTCTGTAATGCCGTTACTAACTATAGCCTGCCTTTTCCTTAATACTATACTATTAGCAGTAGACCCCAAAGAAGGAGATCTAAAAGGAGCAGGGAAGAGTAACTGTTGCACAGAGGAAATGTGTCATTATACCAGAAACATAGGCTTAGAGATAGAACACACAATTGTTGCGAGGAGACAAAGACGAGGTGAACAAAAGCTGCATTGTGGTGACGTGGACCAATTAGAGATTTTTAAGACGGAGACAGGCCGTCATTAGCAGTTTGTCCCTCGCTGCTGCACCTGGACTGTGACGTCATCACCGCCACAGGGACAAGTGTTAATGCTGATTTATTTCCCAACAAATGTGTGTATATGCATGAGCACGTGAGACGGATACAGATAGAAAACAAGAATAATAAGCACATTAATGTGTTTTTCATCTGAAGGATTTATGGAGTACATTGAGCGTGAAACTCAAATTGCAAACTTTTATACGTTTTATGCAAAGAAAACAACATGCACTGTACATGTTGTTGGATGTGAGAGACATACTCAATATTCAGCATTTCTCCCAGCGCTCATGCTTAACAGCCTCCATGATTGCAATCTACAGAGGCATTTGTGTATTTCTGCTCATTTCTAAGGACTTCTAAGATACACTGTTAAGGTTGGATTTTTTTGTTTGTTTTTTACGCATTCCTCTTTTTCCTCTTATTTATACACCTCAGTAATTACCTTTGACCTGGTGCAAGGACTACAGTCACACTTTCATTCACTCATTTCATAAGAGGCAAAAATCATTTGGAGATTACAATATCAAGGGAAAACTGAAATAAAGCAAATGAATTAAAAAGTAAAAAATAAAATATGGTAAAAAAGGGAAAAGGAGACAAAAATGGATATATAGCAGTTAACAAAATTAGGGCCTGGAGCTACTGTATCCAATCAAAAACACTTCATATAGTTTTGCTTTTCCTGAAGAGGTTGGAGTAAGGTATGTTTTATTTTCTCTGCTATTCTGTTGGTTCAACTATAAACAGAATCATGCATTTCCACATGGTGTTTTATTATTACTAAGTCCATGGAAGAGGGTGGAAAGTGTAGAAGCAAAGATGCACTTGAAATAAAAACAAATAAGATACAGATAACAGTAATTAGTGTGGTTGAATAAATACCAATACGAATAGAAACGGCACCCCAGCGGACCCCCAGAGTAAATTCACTTTGAAATAATGCTCTCCCAGAAGACACCATCAAAATGAAAAACACAAAATAAGGACAACCTAGTGAACAAGAGCCATTCTTCATCTTCTGCCTCCTCCTCCTTCTCCTGCAAGAGTTTCCTGTTCCACCGAAACGGAACAGCCAGTGGCTTTATCAAGATTTATGAGCTAAATCATCATTGGAAATATAAGACACTTGTTGGGGCACAAGGGGAGAGGGGAGTGGAGGGGGAGCAGCCAGAAAGAGAGAGGTGGTGCCGGCTGGAGAAGGAAAGGAAAGACGAGAAAGAGGCATGGTGAGAGGACGACAACAACAGGGACAAACAGAAGAAGATAGGGGGATTTTGGTGAGAACAGATGTCTAGACTTGATTCCAAAAAACATTTTCAGGACTATCTTTCATGCTGCCGCTGTTTTGCTCTCTAAATGTGCTGACATCCCATTTGAAAGCTCTTATCAAGTGAAACACTCTAAAACAAGCAGCAGTGCAGCAGAGATAAAGGGGCTGAATGGACTGAAGACAAATGGAAAAATGAGTTAAATCCCACAGTCCGTCAGAAACATCTGCTACATTACACGACCCTTTCTGATCATCCTCGTTTTTTCAGGCTCAGAACAGGAAGAGAATAATGACAGACATGAAAGACAGAGAGCTGGGACAAAACCAGCACCTGTATCACACAGGTTCGATTATGTGTTGCTCCTCATAGTAAAAGGACTAGGGTCTAAAGGTGTAGGACCAGAGGGAGGAAGTAAGGAAGGGACAGATATTCAAGTGAACAGACTTGTATTACAAACATGTTTAAGTTAAAGAAACATTTTTACTTTCTTGTTGCTTTTTTCTGAGACTGCAATGAAAATTATACTACAAACATGCCAGCATCTTGAAATAGTAAGATCCAAGTTCACCTCCAGACAAGTTGCATAAGACCAGTCCATCTTTGAATAGTGTGTTTCAATTGTGCAAAAAGGCCAGAGAATTCCTAACCTCTGAATATATAATTAGTCATTCCAAAAGTTTCATTAGAGACAGAGATGGTAAATGTGCACACATTTTTACTCAAAACACTGATTCAATCTCTTTAGTCAAGTAAATGTACGATACATCTAGATTTCTACCAGATGTTTCTATGAAAAGCTACTGATCCTCACATTATTCATTTTGTTACACATTTAACATCACTACCTCTGTCATGCATGACATTTACTGTAGTCTGTCCAAAGGGGCCATCTTTTCTACGTGTTATTGTTCCATCTGTGCAGAATGAAATTGTTCATGATGCTGGGAAGCTGCACTATGATCTATAATCCCCTATGAATGCATCAAAAATGTAGTATGTTTTGAAAATGTAAAAGGTAGTGATACAGATATTTATACTTCCTCTGATGGGTGTCTACCTACCAGCTGTAAGAAAGCAGACGTTCAACCAACTAAGCACATTACTGAGTCTGATTTTAACATGCATATTTACTATAAAATGAATGTAACCCTTTCAACACCGGCTCATAAACTGGAGAAACCCTTCTTAATGCTATGGGAAGCTTTAAGATGCTTAAACTCAAATATGTTGTCATATGGTGAAAGAGACATCTCACTGTAAATTAAATGTCTCGTGTAAATTATGACTCTCACTCACTTTAATAATTATCTAGAGGCTATTGGGAATACTTCTGGTATGTTTTAACCCTTGATGATATTTAAACAGAAATATATGAATTGCTTTAGGAATTTCATAACAAACACTAATACACAACCACAGTGTATTAGATTTATCTTGGATTTGTATTCTTGAAAAAAAATTATTTCACATGAATGAAAACACACTGTGTGAAAAATAAAATTAAATAAAGGACCCGGGATTTTGTTCGGTCTTTAGTTTATGTTACCTGAGTGCACTCTTTGTTCAAACAGTTTTTAGCAAACTCACATTAGAATCGTTGGCGCGCTTTACCGTTAGGGTTCATGAAACACAGGTAAACAGTACCTCCATGTTGGGAATGAGCACAGCTCCTACCGTGTGGAAACCTCCTCCGGTGTTTTTCTGGTCTGAAGCAGTAATGAGAAGCAGGAGCCACAGCCTCACCATCAACACGAAAAAAGTCCGTCCTCTGCCCTGGACACGATCCACGACGTCCGGTGAAACTCCACAGGTCCGGCGGCCTCCTCCCGCGATGCGGCGGCTAAGCTAACTCCACTAGCTCAACTTGCAAACAGAAAAAAACGTCCACTCCACCGGGAAAAAACTGTTCAGACTTGGTTACACGAGAGTGTGACAACCAGTAAAAAGTTCATGGTCCAACAAAATGCAAAGTACAACTTAACACATGCTAGCCGGTCTCCTCCCTCACACGTATCCGCCTCTGCTCTGCGCTCTTCTTCTTCTTCTTCTTCTTCTTCTTCACAGACAGGTGACCCGGAAATGAAAACACTATGGGGTAATTAACTCTCAAACGTAATAACAATTCATTTTTAGCTCATTTAAACTACTGAAAGAATCACGAAATACATTTCTAAGGTCGCATATTTTAACTGTAAATTATTTATGCATTTAAACTATTATTTACCTTAGTAATATGAACTTGACCTTTATAACTGAATTTTCATCAGGCATATCATCAACTTAAAATATCCCCCCACATTTTAAACAAGAAAATAAACAAAAACAAAATATAACTGATACTAATCAGGATATTACATGAACACCAAAGCTAAACTGCATATTCTTGAATGTTATATTTAACTAGGGCTGGGCAATATGGGGAAAAAAATCACATCACGATAATTGTTTCCATATCAAACAACATCGATATGTATCAAGATATAAATCAAATAACTATTGTTTTAAACTAAAAATCCCAGTTAGTCATAAGTGAGTTGTGAAGACATCAGGTTACTTTGGTTTATCTGTTTCAGATTAAAAAAAAAAAAAAAACGGTACATATATTTAAAACTAAATATTTCTCTCAATATTCAATGTTTTAAAGAGAACACAAACAAAACAGACCATCCTACCGGGGGTATATACAGTTGGTGGGAGTGCATTCCTTAACTGGTGTAACTGGTGTAAAGCCGAAAGTGAAACTTACGGAAAGGTGAGTGTTTGCGTTCTTCCCATAGGTTACCTGTATTCGTTCAGTACACCTCCGTATTGTATTGAAGGCCCCGAAACAAAACGGTTTGAACCCTACTTTTCTGAGTTCTCAGTCACATATTCTGAGGGAACAGTCATTACCTCCCGCTTCTGCTTTTACACCTGTGCTGTGTGCATCAACCTAACTTAACTAGGCCCTGGTGTGATTGGTTCGGTGCCGCGCTACTTAATTATGATTGGCTGTTCTTATGTCTGTCAAAACATGAACGAATGAATTCTATCAAAATTGTATCGAGTGTTTCTTATATTTCTATCAAGAAATTCCGCAATATATATCATTATCGTTTTATCGCCCCGCCCCCTACATTTAACAATACTGCTAATCATAATTTTTGTTGTACAATTCACGGAGGATCAGCTCACTTCTACTAAAGTTTAAATGACAAGGTCTTAATCCATCTGTTCTAAAGAGATCAGCTGAATATGTAATTGCACCAATGTGAACAACAGCTTTGATCAAAATTCACACTGTGAAGTGCTTGATAAATGCCAGCCCTCATTATTTTGCAGCCAGTGCCACCTTTAATGAGCTTAGCGTCTGTCCATTGAACAATGCAACACTCTATAAAATGACTGCTGAGGCGTGTGTTGCTCCAAATTGAATCAAGTGTGTCTGCAACTGCCTGATTTTCTTATGATGGACTAATGAATTGATGTAAGTGATGCAAACTAAACTAAATCAGCTCTCTGAGATTTTAATGATAACTGCTCGCATATTTCCTTTTTGTGCGCACAGATAAGGGCGTTGCAGGAAAGAAAATTGAATACGTGGAGAAAAGATGTGAGTAAATCAGTTGTTAACAGGTAACGGATGAAAAAAGATAAAGAAAGAAGCAACAAAGAAAAGGCCAGGCAAGTATGGTTCACATTTGAGCAGCACACAGAAGATATGAAAACTATGAGTAATGGACAAATAGCAACAGAGCAATAATGAGCAGATTGAAAAAAATAAAAAGCAGGTGCAGACAGTGCAATCAAGCATCAGGAGACTGAAGTGAAAACACGGGGGACAATGATGCAGAGAGAGCGATAGAGGCAGCAGCAGAAGGGAGCCACTGAACGAGGGATGGGCTTTTGATGGAGTCTCATCTGGAGTGTTTATGACGAGGCAGCGCCAGCAACGTAATGAGTTGACTGATCAATCTTTCCTTCTTGCCCCGCTGGATCAATAGCACTGTTTTGACATCCTACATTAAGCTCTAACTAATTGCCAGATTGCTAAATGCTTTTAAGAAGGAAGAAAAAAAAAACATATCCAGGGCAATCAATAATGCAATCACACCAGTGACTCCCCTGTACTGCCAAGGGAGAAGGGAAGGGCTGCTGTGTGTCTTGGTTTGTTTGTTTGTATGAGCACGTGTGAGTGTGGTGTTAAGGACCAAACAGCCTGGTGGGTGAACTGTTGGGCTCCACTCGATGGTGTTGGTGCAGCTGGGAGTTGTGGTCAGGCGATGAGAGCAGTACTGTACTTGGGTTTGAACCTCGGCAGCCTCAGCGGGACAGTTAGTTGATTTGGCTCACAGCTTCATGGCCAAACCACCAAGACGTTGAAAAAAGCACTTACCGCCAGGCGATATGATACCAGCTTCATCTAATTATAGTTTTCTGTGTTTGCAGTCTTTCTGAAATAAAACATACAACGGTAAAAAGATCATCCAGTGTATCATATTTATCTAAAGCGCTTAATTTGATCCAAACTGCTCTGAAGGTACCTGAAGTACCCATTAAAGTGGAAATAGGTTGTGGGCATCAGGTTGTAGACTCCTCCCATGTTTGTATAGCAATGAAAATCCCAAACTCTCATGAACAGTAGAGAAAATGTCTTTTATAGACATTTTTCCTTTTATAGGAGTGATAATAACAATAATAATAACAATACAATAATGCAATGATAATGGGGGGGCACTATTATTGTATTTGTTATAATTGATTTTACTTTTCCTATCCTTAATTTTATGTCTCTGCTATTATTTAAAACCCCTGATTTCTCATTTTTGCATACTCTTCTTTTTGACCCTTTTACTTATTAGACTGTCAATTTCATTTTCATTTCCTCTTCTGTCTCCACCTGAAAATGCCCAACATGCACAAAATAATCATAAATAATCATACACACTCACACACACACACACACACACACACACACACACACACACACACACACACACACACACACACACACACACA
>JAPTYQ010000030.1:27225326-27243046 GCA_029814465.1 Ostorhinchus cyanosoma | reverse complement strand
ACACACACACACACACACACACACACACACACACACACACACACACACACACACACACACACACACACCCCTGTAAATAGTCCTCTGTTTGCACCCATCTTTGTTTTGTTTAATGTCTATTCTGTCTTGTCTTGTGTCTATGAACCTGTATGTCTTCTAAGTCTATGAATCAGTATACCAGATGTTTTGTCTTGTATTTTTTGCTACCCTTGCCACAATGTTTGTTTAGCATTTTAAAAAAAATTAACTTAAATGTCTTTTATTTTACTAAAACATCAGAGTTTGTTTAGCTTAGCTTACAGCACTGTGCAAAAGTTTTAGGCCACCTTTAGGTTTGTTATTTTTGCAGTGCTGAAATGAGCATAGAGCTTTATTTCTCATTCTCTTTTCTTCAGATGCAACAAGAAAGTACAGTAAATATGTGCACAATCGTAAAGACACATAGAACAACTGAACTAAATAAATTCTAGAGGTGGAAGTCACAATTTTATGTGACCCTGTACCCATAATAAGAAGCTGTACAAACCGTTAGAAACATCTGACGTGTTGCATGAAGCCTGGTATGTAATAAATCTCATAAAGGGTTAAAGACATGTTAAATGCAAAGGGAGGTCAAACACTATCACTTTGCTTTATAGAAACTGTTTTGTCCCTGAAGCTTTTGTTGTTATTGCTGTTGTCATTGTTACTTCATATATATCCAGTGTGTATCTTAATACAGAGTCGGGTCGTTATAACTTTACTAAACCAATAAACTTAATGTTGGCCCAGCACTTTTACACAGTACTCTATATCGCTCTTCCATTGTGACTGAAGGTGGGGCACATGGAAAAATAAAACTAAAGGCATTGTTTAATTATTCAACAGTTTTTGTATTACAATACACGTGGATATATTTTAATATTCTGGATGGACAGAGCCATCATCATCATTTCAAGGAGAAGAGGCCATATAGCTGAAATGATCTAAAGACATTCGTGTGCACACATAATGTAAATTTGTCCACGTGAAGGCATATTGCAATTTGTCATGAGCGTCTTTTCTTTTCTCCTACATTAAAAAAAGAAAGGGCAAGAGAGTAAGTAATTAGCAATAATGTCTTTTAAAATGAAAATCTACTAGTGTTTTAACATAAAGCATAATGTCAGCAATGTTAGTTAAGCATATTTGCTACTTGTAAGTAACAAAAAAAAAAACTCACTTCTGCCACCAGCAGACAAGCAGTCAGAGTGTCAGCAGGAGTACATATTTATGAGTAGATATATCAAATTGTGGGTTGAATTTCAATCCATAAATCTCATGAAAATGTCACCATGAATGAATTATTTTGTATTCAGGAAACACAGCAGCAGGTGCATTTCCATGGTTTCAGGTGAGGTCCTGAGTCTGAAATATAGTTTATGAATGTGCTACAGTTATAAGGAAGCTTCGACATTGAATCATAGCATGCACAACAAATATAACCTTGTAAGTCAAAATATGAAGTCTTGAGTTTATTAAAATCACACTGAATAAGATTCTGTTCACTCTTTCATGTGAGATCTGCTCATAATATTTATAAACCAGGAGTAAAAATGGAGCAAACTGTGATGAATTTTTTTTAGTGGCTATTTTTCTCAGTTGCTAAGAGTTTGCTCTCCTTTAAGAACAGCACAAGCCTTACCTGATGTTTGTTTAAGTCATGTTTTTTACCCACTACCAACAGGGTCATGGATGCATAAGCTGAAGACACTGGAGGACAGGCTTCTCTTATTTTCCACAAAACAGTGGGGGATAAAAATGCTTTTTCATGAATTTTTCAGAGAAGCGGTGCTTCTCAGGCTGAAGAGCCTCTCCTGTACAGTAGCTTCATGTATTTTTAACAAGGAGAAACACACCGGACAAAATGCCACAGATTTCAAGTGCAGGTATAAGGGTGGTTGACCTGGTGTCTTACTCGTTTCACAATTCCCAGAGTCCTTTTCATACAGCCCAACTCAGGAGCCAATGATGAATCGTGAGAGGACTCGAAATGGAGGCCAAAAAAGAAAAAGAGTGTGGAGGACAAAACAAAGAGAGGAGAAACTTTCATACATTATCTAAAGAGAAAAAAACAATAGGCATGTATTTGAGAGTAGATCAGAGTGTACTGGTTCTGTAAAGGACAGTGTTTGAATGGATATCCATCTGCCTCAAAAGCTGAACTTTAAGCCGATCTGACATTCACTCCAGGGGTGCTGATTGGAGAATACTGAAGCAGACCTTAATTACATGCAGATTATATCATGATGACAGCGTGATTAGACACCAGGGCTTTAATTGCTCGTCAACTTGGATTTTTTTTTTTTTTACTCAAGCAAATTCATACTGGTTTCAAAGAGGATGTGCTGAAACTGATCCTATAGCTGAAAAGAGCAGTTTTAACATTTGATTAGTTGCTTGAAAAATAACATTTTTTTAAGCGAATACATCTGTTATTATCCAACTGTAATCTGATTCTTTTATGGTTTTGGACTCCTTCATCAGATAAGAATGATACATTTAATGATTTCTTGTCTTTAACGTTGATGATTATCATTAATAAAAATGAATCATATGACACAGCCTATGTAATATGTTTCTGAGTATATTTACCAAGTCATTCTTCCTGTTGTACCTATTGTCTGCTACTGTTAAAATCCTTCTTTTTTTTTGTTTTTGTTTTTTGACAGAGAAAGAAGGAATACTCTCAAATGGAACAGGGAAACTCCACTCATAGTTTAATAGAAAGTGGCTTGTTCAAGGGGCTGTCATCAATAGATTCTGCAGGAGAGATGATGATTTATCATTTCTTTTCACAAGCCAGAGTTTAATCCAGGGATTTCTCTCACTCTCCAAAGGCTCATTTCCATTCAACTCCTCTCTTCCACTCTTAATCTGTCCACCGCTCTCTTGTTTTTGCTCTTTTCACTTACCATGACGTCTTCTCCATTTGTCCTCCTGTGCTGGCTCCGCCCCCTGTCCCTGACTGCATTCATCTCCACCCATACTTCCATATCTCTGCTATTAAAACACCTAAATTATTAAACCTATAGTGATAATCAATCAATAACACTCTTTCTTAGAGGGATAGACCACTTAATAATTGACTAATCCTGGGGGGACCTCTGCCCCCAGTGAGTTTGTGTGTGCATGTGAGTGTGTATCAGTGCGCATGTGTATTCTCCTATGAAAGGGCTCCATCCATTTGCATTTGTGTGCACCTGCATGTGCTTATTGTTCCCTTTGATTGAAGCGAGTGTTATTGAGGTAGACTGGCTCTGATGAGGGTCATGAAGGACTAATTAAACCCTTAACTCTCATTTCTAGGGAAGCAGGAAAAGAGAACCATCAATAGATATAATTAGAATGACTAAGCCACAGGTGCAAAAGGGTAAACAAACACATTGCATGCTATGTCAAGACGTAAGACTTCAGTCAATTTTAGTTTCATTTCTACAAAAGGGTTTGATGATTTAAAGGCCCTGATTTCACATTTATAGTATTAAAGGAATCCCTGTAGAGTGTTTGTGTTTTCCTGCCTGTGATGACGGCAACGCTTGTGCATTAGTGAAATTTGTAAAGAAGAACAGAAGAGCAGCTCCTCCTTCCTCAGGTGACTAAGAATGTCAGTACAGGACGTGATCAGACTGTCCATCAGCTGCAAACAGAGGGATGTTACAGTCAGGTTGAAATGCATAAACCCTCATTACAAAGATGAATGCACATGTAGGAGTCTGGATTAGAAACAGTGTTGTGCAAGTTACTTCCAAACTGTAATACATTACAGATTACTTTTTACTGTTATTTAAAAGTAATTCCTTACCTTACAATATTTCTGCATCAGAATTGTAATGCGTTACATGACTCCTGTATTACTTTTAAGTTACATACAGACTTTTGTCATAAATGGCACATGCAGAGTAGAACCCCCCCCAATCCAATACAGAGGAAAATTCAGACTAGTGTTGGGGATACCGATCCGATATCAATACTTTTTACTATTAAATTATTCGACAAAAGTGTGTTGTAAGCGCCAGTGGTGTAGTCCAGGGTATGCGGTGGTATACAGTGTATACCTATTTATTTTTCAGTCAGCATTGCGTAAACCTACTTCTAAATCTCCTTAATGTGCTCAAATTCATGCTCAAATTACCCATATTTTCCTCTGGGATGGTGAAGCCATGACCCGCCCTACTTTGTCTCTAATTGGCTAGTACTTGCTGCCTTCACTGATTAGATTGGTTAACTTTAGGCATGAGGTCTGATGAGCCAATCAGACGCAGAGTAGGGCGGGTCATAATGAGGAAAATTTTACTAACCAGCGCTGGCCATCTGTGGAACCTGATTGGACACCTCAGGTGCCAGTGCCATCCCAGTTAATTGACAGGTCACTGTACATCTCATTGAAAGATCCGCAAATATTGGAAATGCAAACTAGAAAGGCAGAATAAACGTTTTTCAAGTGAGTGACACGTATGGAGAGAAGCTACTTTCATGGAATACGTAATTCTGAGGTAAGTTTTAAGGTGGTTTCCAAATGAGTCACTGTTTTAAACTACTGGAAAAATGACTGCACATTTAGAGGAGGAGAGAGTTTGTTACCAGTAGTGAAACTGTGGGAGTAGGCTAACATTATGAACGGCTAACATTAGAAAAGCTAACATTAGCCTGTGTTTGCCTCATGTTGAATACATTTTACAATCATATAGTTGCTTATGTGACCAGTTAAATCTATAAACCGCTCCTGATCAAGTCATGATCATTTTATAATAGTGAGTAAACACTACTGATGAATTTTTGGGTAAACTAAATAGAGTAGTTTTACATGTCACTGTGTAATAAAACACCGTTTATCTGGACTATTTGGAAAAAAAGACAAAAAATGAGAGTATACCCACTTCTCCAGGGACCACTACACTGCTGGCAAGTGCTATTGAACATGTACTGAGTAAAATATTACTGAAAATTGATTAGTAATGCCTTACACTACTGTGTTACAGCAAAAAGTAATCTGTTACTGTAATGCATTACTTTTGTACTCTACACTATTTAGAAACCATCTGCACTGGTCTACAGATGGGACCTAAGAGAGTCAGACAGGTGAGTCATCCTTCACCTTAGGCTCGACAAGTGAGTACATGTCTGGTGAGAACTGTACAGGCCTGGATGCTTGACCCTACTGACAGAAAGGTTTTGCCGGTGTGATTTTAGAGGAAAGAGCCACTGTTTTGTCACCCGTGTCTACTTCTAAAGCAATGATTTTCTTTATAAAACCTGCTCGTGTGGAATTACAAAAGTGACCTGCATGTGACAGACTGTTTCTTCTGTTTATTGAGCATAAACTTCTTCAATCCTAATGACCTGTTGGAATTTTAACCACCTGAAAACATTTAAAAGATGCAAATAAATTTAACACACTGGATGTGATTAAATGTTTTAATTTCACAACCTCTAGTAATTTATTGCAGATTGTTTCCTTTTTATGTGGATTTTAATTAAAAGTATAATTTTATGGCTTTGGCATTACTTTGTGGACAGAAGAAGAACTTAAACTGTCCACTCAAAGTAACAAATGTGAAGAGGGAACATTCGGGTCAGAACTAATAGTCACATAGGTCTCATGTTTTCTGACTTTTTTCAGCGCTTTGTTTTTTTCAGGAGTAAGCGGATTTTGTGATTTGTTGTCTTCTGTTTCATACTAAAACTTGAGCCAGTCTCATACAGTACACAAGTATTGCGTTATTTCACATGAATTTCTCAATGTTTTTTTTTTTTATTAATTTAACTCTGCATCCAGTTCTGTACAGTCTGGTCTGTGTATTGTATTTCACATTCAGTTAAGCTTTCTGTGCTATATATACGCTGATGTATTTCGGCTCCTGTGAGTCTTTGCTCTTAACATTCCTAAGCCCTTTGAAACCACGTCTTTCAGACAGGAATTCGCCCCTCATCCCATCCCATCTCTGCCTTCTGCATCGATAACAACTCTCTTGTCAATTGCGACGGCTGAATACTGGCTGCCTGCCCCATCCTTAAATTACCTCCTAAATCTTGGAGGGTCACAAAACTGCTTCTTCTTTGCTGATAGTATTGGACGCTACCTATTACTTTGAGCCATAGCTTGACAGTCGCTCATTCAACTTTCGGGGTCATGTAGGAGGTCACACGTTTTAGCTTTTGGGGAATTAGGCATGTTTTGATTGACAGCCAGGACATTAGCAGAAAAGATGACATGTATTTCTGCTGTTTTTAGAGAAAACAGACACAAATGTAACCCACCACCCCACAGCACAGTCAGCCTGAGTGAAGAGAGAGAGAGAGAGAGAAAAAAAAAGCCTTGTATGCGTTTGGACTTTGAAAAGGCCTCTTTGATTGACTGGTCAGGTCAGGGATGCTCAGGTCTGAAACAAGATTGTCTGTCACCTGTCAGCTGTGAATTCCCAACAGTCTCTCTGTTGTTGCTGGACTTTTATCTACGTATGATTCCTTTACTACCTATCTGTCTTTAGATAATTACCTTTGTCTTTTAAAGCAGGAGATACAAGTACATGCACTGGAATTATTAAGACTAGAACTTAAACTAGCAGTGAAAAGTAATAACTGAAATAAAAATGACAAGTGCAAGTACAGTGAATTATGCAATGCATGCAGGAAGAAAATTATGGGACCTTTATCCTCCAAATCACATTTGATGCACTGCGTTATTGAGGCATTTTTAATCTGTTTTTCAGCTCCTATAAATCAAGGCTTTTTCTTGCAATACATAAAAAGTAAAGCTACAATTTAATAATAATAATAACAATAAAAACTAATTAGTCAATTTCCTAAAATATGCTCTGCCTTGCAAAAAATTTAAGAACAAGGTGACACAATATTTTGTTGGACTGGCTTCAGCTCTGATTACAGGACACATTCACCATAGCATTGTTTATGCCTCATAATGTCACAGTAAATGCCATTACATTGATTTCCATCCATGCACCAAGACCTTGCATTAATCATAGGAAAGTTTGGACCATTGGGTAACGTCTTCTCCATCACATCCCAAAGATTCTCAGTGGATTCTGGTCTGGACTCTGGGGTGACCAATCCAGGAGTAAAAATTGTCTTATGCACACCTTTCCCCAATTTGCACCTGATTGTCATAGTGGAATTTAAAGAAAAAAAATCTATAGTTGTTCAGTTTATTCAGGTTCAGCTGATCCCTTTTTTTTTTAGACATAATGTTACTGAACCTGCTCCTGACTGACTGAACCAACCCCAGATCATAACACTGCCCCCATAGGCTTGTACTGTAGACACTAGGCATGATGGGTAATCACTTCATCTCCCTCTCTTCTCACTCTGATGTATCCATCAGTCTGGAACAGGGTCAGACCACATAACCTTTTTCCATTGAAACACAGTCCAGTCTTTGTGCTCTTTATCAAACTGATGGCTGTTTAAGAAATGAGAAGCTACTCAGTGTACCAGTTAAAGAAGAGTTAAAGAAGTAGTTTCCAGCTTAATCACTGCAGTAATTATACAATGGAAGGATCTGGACTATTTGTTTAGTTAACTCCATGTCCAACAGTATAGATATCAAACTACCAATGTAACACTAAAATGAAATCAAATACCAAACTGAAAAACTCAGTACAAGTAAATTAACATGCAATACATCTGTCATGTGCACACATGTTCTGTGAATATACAACACATTCATAGTATAAATACATAGATGTGTGCACAGAACAAAACAGAGGCAGCTCCACTCACATCTGTAGCACTTTACCTTACATACTGTATTAATTACACTCCTGAGACGGTATGTGTGCCAGCCTGTCTGCATGTTTCTTTGTCTTGATCTGTCAAAGCTGCTTACTCTCCTTCTCCCCATGTTCATTAGTGCTCATGAAGTCACTTAACATGCTGCCTTATCTTTACATTAAGTGTGTGTTTTACTTGTTAGTGTGCTTTAACGGTCTGTAGACAGTCACCGCGTTAACCCCAAGGTTATGGCTTTTGACCTTGCTGGCGTCTATCCATTGACGTCCCCAAGTCGCCTTGTCCAGGGATCTGACTGGACGCTGACACAGGACTATTAGAGCTCAGTGTGTCTTTGTTTTTCCTTTCTTGCATACTCTGTCTCTCTCTCTCTCACTCTCTCTCTCTCTCTCTGACAGAAAGCTGACACTGGAGTATAGAGCTGTCCCTTCCTCTTCTCTTGTTCCTGTCTTGCAACACCTTTCTCTTCCTGTTCGTCTCCTGTCTTTGACCTTTTCAATCTCCAAACCACTTTCCCCTTTAGATTTGTTTCTCTTTTATGCATAAAACTCTCTCTCCCCTCACATTTATGGCCTCATTTTTTTTTTGTAATCTCCAAAGGACACCTATACTGAATAATGCATGAATTTCTTTAGGTAGACTGACTCCTCACTGTATCATGGTATATATTGACCATGTTGTGTTGGATTTAGTTTCTTGCAGATGATTCCGTCACCAACCATAGACTGTTTGCACACTCACATAAACACTGCATGCATTTATGTCTAGGTTAACCCTCAAAGACCCCTCAAACAGCCACTGGTGACCAAAAGCATCAACTGATCTACAATGTTTTACAAGTGTTGAACAACTAATCCTCAATATATGTATCAATATATGTAAATGATGCCATTAAAATATATTTTCTCAGCTTTTCAACATCATCAGATATGAACCATTTGGACATTCAGAGGCTCCGTAGTGACTGTGAAAACATTGTCATCCTCTGTAACATAAAACTCATGTAGCTTGACAAATGTCGGTGTTTGTAGATGTTTCTTTTTATGCTCAGGTAATGATATATTTGTCTGAAAAAGTCACTTTTGCTTCAGTTTTCTCTGTTTTGATACAGTAAGCTTTGAATTTACTCTGACCTTTTATGAGTATTAGAAAGAGGGATTAGAATACCTGATTTTTACTGCAAAATGTGGAGGATAATATAATAAATGGTGATAAATTACTTAGGAAAAAGAAAAAAAAAAGTCGATTAACTGATTAGTGCAGCCTCTGTAAAAGCCTGGCTGCTGGAGATGGAGAAGATATCTACAGGTGGCTCAGGATTTACAGGGATTAATTTTTTCAGAAAAGCATCTGAAAATGAAGAGCATGTGACCATTGGGTGTTACATTATGGTGCTGAAGCCAGGCTAATACCATCACCTAGGCAACACAGTTATGTTGTCGTGGCCCTTTTTGCAATATTTCTAAATGATGGTGATGGAATACTAATATTTTCTCTTCTGTCATACAGGGTACGCCTATGGATGGACGGCACCCCCAGAAATTACGACACCACCACAGTCTGGGGATGGGTCTGAAGTTGACTTGAACATGGTGTGGTATGAGACCAATATACAGACTGTCATCACAGCTGTTTATTTCACTGGTGGGAGAAATATATTCACACTCACTGACTGCAGTCTGACCACAAATGGTCCTAAATCAGTGGTGCTCAAATTCCTCTGTTGAAACGGTCAACGATAAATCTGCATGTAGGGGAAAAAAAGGTTGATGTCAACATGAAATTACATCACATCAACAATGACTTCATTAATCTGCAGAGAGAGATGATTGCCCAAAAACGCACACATCTGTACACTTCTTCATGGGAGCATAAACATATAAAAAAGCGACATTTATGACTTCATCTGCTGTCATGTAAAAGTTATACTGAAACAAAATATAAAAAACATAAAATGAAGAGGAGAAAGTGGGGGAGAAAGTGTAGTAAATCCTTGTAGACATATGTAATTTAATAGTGAAGCTTAACAGCACTGCGTTCTCTGCTGTAAAACTCAGATTATATGCATTTTAGCCGCACAAAATTTACATTTTGCAGTCGGTTATGGTTTGGATTTTACAGCACTTTCATCATAAGGCCTTGTCAAATACTGTGGTGGGTCATAAAGGGAGTGCAGACCCTTCCTGGATCATTTCTATGTTTCAAAGCTGCACAGCTTGAAACTAAATTTGTATTTGCATATCTAACTGTAAATGCCACATAGTTCTTGGATTTCTTTAAATCTGGCCTCGGTTTACCTGTGAATTTGTTCATAATTTATATGCAACTCTGGAGTTTCACCATATTTTCCCTAGTTGCAGAAACAACAATTTTCCTCCAGAACAGCAGGAAAGAGTTTGTGTTTGTGTGTTTGTCCATCTATCTTCAAAGTTCTGTGTATGGAACAATATATACTTCCTGTTTCCTGCTTTGTTGGCCCACGATAACCTGATACACCCTGGAGAGGACTGTTGAGGCGGCGAGAGGGAAGTGGAGGAAAAGAGGCGAATGATGAGATAGGAAAGAGAATGAAAGAGGGGTTAGTAAGGGATGAGAGACAGAGGAGGGAGGCCATCCTGTATTTGGGGTGAAAGTAAGGAAAAGAGTGAGACAGATGAGATCTTAAAATCACCGCCTTACACTGATAAAGTGAGCACATTAAGCAGAGGCCCTTTGAATTGATTTCTACGGTGACAAAAGAGACAAATTCTGTCAGAGGTAAATTATTCAGACTTTGTAAGTGCTCACATGTTGTGTCAGTGGGTCTGAGCCACTATCTCTGTATCCAACCGCTGAGGACACATTGCTGTTCGTTATTCAATTCTTTTTAATTGGTTTCAAGTCAGCCTCATTTGCATGTGCATGGTAAGAGGGCATCTTATTGGAGGAGAGGTGGGAATGGAAATGGATTGAAAAGCACCCAGGGAGAGAGAGAGGGAGAGAGAGAGAGGGAGAGAGAGAGAGAGGGAGAGCGTTGTATAAAGAAAGGCTAAAAGGAGGAATGAATGAACAAACAAGTGAATAACAGACGGGATGTGAGTAAGTGCTTCTAGAAAAATCAGTCTCTCTGGTTACCACGGCAACGAGAGGTGCAAGTTGGCTCTGCTCCCTACATATCCAATTATGTGTGTGTGTGTGTGTGTGTGTGTGTGTGTGTGTCTATGTTTGTGTGTGTGTGTCTGTGTGTGTTCGTGTGTATCTACTATCTAGGTTTATTGATATGCAAAGGAGAAAGTGGGCCCATGTGAGCTTCTGTGAAATATTTGCAGGGCATTTTATTTTAGCGTGGCGTGTTTGCATCTGCTATCTGTGTCAAGCTGTCTTCTGTTAGTTTATCACCAGCCGCAATTTCTGTCCTTCACACAGGCACACACGAGCGAACAAAAACCATGTTTGCACTGTTGTGTTCGCAGACTGTTTACAAAAAGCTGCAAGGGTTGTTTAGAAGAACATAACCCCAAGTGGCTCCCCCTAGTGACAGATACCACCTATGACACACTGTCACCTAGAAACAGGATTTTCCTTTTCTTATTTTTTGCTCGAAATCATTTACATCTACAGCTTTAATGAAGACAAAAATCTGTAAATGAAAAGAAAACGTGAGGTCTTAGTTGTTCTTCTTGTGCTCATACACCCTAGCTCACTCGGCCCAATTAAAATAACACTGACGTAATTATTTAGAGAATGCAAAAGATCACACCCTTGTTGTAATTATTTTCCCATTTGACTTATTCATCCATGGTATGTCTTCAGCATAATGAACACCAGCCAGTTTGTGTAGCTGCATTTAAACTCTGAAAATTCTGCTTCCAGTCATAAAATACTAAAGGAAATCAAATTGCTGGATATTTGCCTGTAGAGTATAAAGTGTTAATTAACCCACAATTCATGTAAAAGAACTTCCTTTGGCATCTTTAAAAACAAAAGTGTCATAAAAAAATTCTTTACAGCTAGGTCCGTATAGACAGTGACACAAATGTTGTAATTCTGTTTCTGTATACCAGTACAGTGAATCTGATGTGAAACAATCAAGATGTGAAGACTTTAAAGGTTTAATTCAATGAGTTTAACCATAATATTATTTATACTGTTTAGGAATTACAACCATTTTGATTTAAGTCCCTCTATTGTCAGTTTTCACTTTGATTGAATTAAATCGCCCAATTTCAGTTCTGATCATAACTATCAAATATTCATTTGAAGCCTTTAACGGACACTTTAAAGGGCTGTGACCCTGTTTTTACCATCCAAAACAAAGGAAATTAGAATATGAAATGATGCTTGTATTTATTTATATTGTTTAAATAAATTGATAACACTAGTACTAGTATCATTACAGTTAAAACTAATACACTGTTGGAATAATTTTACTTTCAGACACATTAATCTTTTTATTTGTATTTATTCACATCAGTGTTACCTTCGACCAGGTGCAATGATCACATTCTGAGTCCCAGTTACACTTAATAATTCACATTGTCACAATCATTTAATGCGAAGAGGCCAAATATATTGTATTCTAAATTTATGGGCAACAGTGTGCGTGTGTAAAGGTTAGTAACAGTACTTTGTATGGTTTCTATATTTGTCTGGCCCATTTTGCTTCAGTTTGGACTAACATGTCAGACCCTCAGAAACATGAATAATTAAATTTTAGAGTGAATTTTTAAATGTTCAGGAAATGAATTTAAGTCAAAGTAGCTGCCTCCTAAACATATGAAAATCCAAAATGCGAGTGTGTGCTTGTGTGAATTTTTAGCATTAGTGGCTCTACTTCTTACCGCTGAACCATCTTCATAAGTACACTGTTATTATGTGTGTTAACTTATACTGCTTTCCTCTTCATCTGGGACTTCTGATGGTGAATTATAATGAGATACAGCACATACACATGCAGTCACACATAAAGTTATTCCAACCTTGTGTGCTGTGGTGACATGCAGCCTATACACACACGTCTTTGTCAGGCCGTTCTTTGTGGACTTGTACCTTTTCAGAGGAGCCATTCTGTCCCTCAGTGGGACCACCAGTGAGTTAGAGAGACAGCCAAGTTGGGCTCTGGCACTAATTGGCTACGCTATTAGAGGCCCACAGAGCCACACTTAGACTACAGAAATAAGCCAGTCAGTGTGAGGATGGAGACTGGGCATGGTGCCTGCGTGAATGCGTGAGACGAAGAGAGACACAGAGAGACAGATTCTAATTAGGGGTCTCTGATGAACATGAGAAACCTACAGAAGCAGTTCAAAAACCCTCCACCCTGCAACACACATACACACTTACATGCACACACACTTCCCGTCTGTCTTCTGTCCAGTGCAGCTAATTGGTTGGTTTGTGCTGGTGTTTGTGGTGTTGGTTTGAGGGTGTGGGGCGGGCCTTTGTCCAATGCACTTCAGCTGCTCTGATTGACAGCAGGGACAGGAAGTGAGGGCGTGGAGCTTAGAGAGGAAAAGAGCTTTTCTTTGCGCTGCCTTCCTCAAATTAACATTCTCCTCCGCTTCTCCAAATACCTCTCATCTTCCCCTTTCTTCCGCTCCAGCTTGCACTCTCTCTTCTCTCTGTTGGGCTTGACTTTTTTTCTTCCTCTGCCTCTTTGCTCCATTTGTATCTATTTACATTTGACATCATACAATACTTCTTTTAAAGACTTTTGTGTTGACTTCTTGTCTCATTGTTCATTTACTCATTTATGAAAAGATTAGGTTACTCAGGCCCCTTAACCCTGTAAAGCCTGAACCATTAAATCATTGACAGAAAAGTCCAGTTCTTTGAAACTGGAGCATTTATTGTTCCTTCTGAACAACCAAATAAATAAATAAATATCTTTTTTTCTACGTATATTTTTCAATTTTGTATCATATTTGATACATCAGGTCTCAATGCTCAAATATTTTTGAACGAAGAAAAATATATAACACAAACCTGCCTAACAAATTAGTAATTCCTTTTCAAAATTGACAAATTGGGTAATCAATGTATTGCGTGTATCTAATTGTATCTTGTGAGGATAAAGCAGGCTCAGAAAATGAATGAATGAATGATGAATTGTATACATCAGGTTTTTCAAGAAAAAAATATCACACTGATCATGTAGAGGGCTTCAAAACTCATGGTACAAATATGATCACTTTTGGCGTTAAAGGGAGGTACACGCTAAACAAATGCTTATACAACTGTACCACTGACATAAAATGATGAAGCATCGACTTACACCCTACAAGGCTGGAAATAAATCAAATAAAGTCCAACTCAGACTGTGTTCTTTCGATTTAATCAGGTACTAATACCTGCGATACAGTGATACAAGCAAAATCACCAAGTTTGGGTGTTATTTCAAGCAGGCAACAATAACATTACTGATATACAATTGCGCCCTGGCCCTTAAGATAGAAAAGACAGAGAGCCGATGCACTTAAAGGAGTTGATTGAATACACAGCATGGCACTACCACATTTTTGAAGCCTCTTCTGTCTCTATCCAACAACTGCATTTGCCTCAGAGCAGAAATTACCCTTAATAGATAAGATAGAAAGTCTCACAGTCTCACAAATCTGTGGCTGGTCAGTCATAAACAAGCTGTGTCATGGCTACAGGCAGAGGTATGGGCTATAAAACCGGCTGCAGCAGGACTATCATTTTTTGTCGTCCACCACAGACCTGAGATCTGACAGGCAAGGAAAAAAAAAAGAAGTTCTTCAAGGCTGTCACCATGTAACCAGAGCCGATTACATGCATAAGTGGATTCAAAGATACAGTGACTATGGGCTTTACTCGCATACAACTCAAGTTAGAGCAAAAATCAGAGCAAGGTTTTTTTTTTTTTTTTTATCTTAATTTCTATTGGGTAATGATATTGCAATAACACTAGCACTGTGGTGGAAAAAAACTTTGGTTGGTTTGGTCATATTTCTACACAGTAATATTCATTTATGTGGACAGTTATAGACTTGTTGAAACATTTTGCAACTTCGCTCTGATAAAGCACATCATTTTCGTGTTCTAGGATAAAATAAATAAATAAAAATTACAGCAAACAGTTTACCACATTCACATTTTATTTCAGATGTTGTCACTCTATTTTCTGGTTTACAATCAACCTAAAATGGGTTGCTATGCCCGTTTGTTTTCCTTCAGATAAACATAAAATAAAAAGCCCAGCATTGTGTTGATTAAATACAGAAGACTGACAAACAGCACGCACAATTCTCAAAGTGTACTAATATTACTTCACGTACCTTAGAAATCATTTATTCTTTTACCAAACACACACCCAGAACAACAACAAAAAAGTCCCTGGGTTTATAACATGTACATGAGAAAAAGGACATAAGACCAAGAGAAAAGGGGAAAAAAAGAGTGGATAAAAGGGGTTGGAGGGGTGGAGAAGGAGAGAATGATTGGGGAGAGTAGAGGGGATAATCAAATTGAAAGAAAAAGCCACACTATAAGAGCATTAGCTGAACTGAATAATGGAATAAGTTAAAAAGCTGTACACACACTTGGATTCACACACTCTTGCTTCAAATACATACAGGTTGCATTCCAGAAACAATAATAAATTACAAATTAAAAACAACAAAACGTAGCCATGCGCTAGCTGTACAAATGCAACAGAAACTGTCTCCATAAAAAGAGAAAGAACTAATCCAACATACATCTGCTTTATAGTCTCAGCATTGAGCACCATCTGTTTTTATGCATGGGTCTTTCCACGAGATTTACACATAGACTGCAGAATAAAAATGAAATGTGAAAAAAAATTCCAGTAATTTCTTAAAACATCACAGCAATGTAACCTTCAGCTTTGGGCTGAGCTTTGAGAAACTTAAACTAATGAGGTGAACTCTGAGGTTAACAAACTGACATTTTGTAAAGTGATAGTTTGCCTGTCTTTGTTTTTCTTGTATAGCAGTGTGTAATAGTGTATATCCAAAGTGCAAAAAGGTTTTCTGCTCTCTGCAGCTCATGCTCTTGTTTATTATTAATATATTTGCTTTGTATGATATAATACTGTGTATTACTTCAGACAATGAAAACAGCTACTGTGTATGTGGCTATATTACATTCCGTTTTCGTGTTTTACCGCAGCAAACAAACAAAATCATTGTTAGTTTGAGGTGTGTCTTTATGTTTGCATTCTATGTATTACACAAGGTGTGTCTTGATGAAGACATGTACATTCTAATACTGTGCCTATGCAATAAAGTTTTGGATAAAGCAAAGTAAACAACAGAAGGGCTATTAGATCATGTGAACCAAATTCAAAACGCTAAAGAGGTGAGGAGGCTCTCGTGTAGTAAAATCAGATTTTTTTTTCTTGATAATTTTAAGCACATTAAGTTAATCCACAGCTTTTAGAATACAACATACAGAGCTAGACAGGAAGAAAGGAGCCCAAAAAAACAAAACAAAAAAAACCCTCAAAGAACAAAATATGTGGGAGAAAAACAATAAAGTGCTGGGTGATCGTGAAGAAAAGAAGGAAAAGACCTAGAAGGCAGGTTGGTTGCATTTCTACGTTGGTCGGGGGGACGAGGGGGGGGGGGGGAATCCAGGTCTCTCAATCATCATTTTTGTGTGTTGATCAAACACAGGGTCTGAACCCAACTGCGCGTCCAGTGATGATCAAAGTGGCTCGGACTTTGAGGGAAACCGTACCCACACCTCTACTACAAACCACAGCCTTGTCAAGTCATCTCAGTGAGAGTGGCTGTGAAAAACGAGAAGTGTACAAGGATTTTAGTTAAGGATTGGCGGTGTCTGCTGCTCTGATTAGCTGTGTGAATCTCAGAGGCTATATGGTGTCTGAGGTCAGGGGTTACAGTTAATAGTTTATGAAGGTTACAGCGTGACAGTGAGTCCTAGGTGAAAACATTCATTGAAAATCCACCCTGATTCTTACTCAAGGTTTTTAAATCAGCCTGAAGCAAAACACATGTGAGTAGCACGCCTTCAGGAGGATCACAGACAGCTCCAGTGGGCCGACAAAAATCAATCCATATCGGAAAAAAAGCACTTGAGTGTTGCTATGTGCCATTATAAAGTGTCTATATAATAGGAGCAGGTGTAAATCTATGCTGCTTTTTCTACAGTCAAGTGAGAAATGCGAGTTCTGAATATTGTACAATTTAAGCAACGGCTGCTTAGATGATAAAGTTGCCATGTATGAGGAGTTTAATGAACTTTTATTTGGTAAGCGGTTATCTGTGTTAGTCCCTGTGGTTCGTCTCAGAGTCGGACAACTGGTCGAGGTGATCAGGATTCTCGTGGACTTCGCTGCCATGTTCGTTTTCAGGTTCAGCATCCTCATCGTTGCTCTCTGCACTGTAGTCTATCGCCTCCAGAAAGGATGGCTCGTCCTCATCCATCACATAGGTGGTGGGGCAACTACTGCACAACAACACAAAAACATAATCAGCACAGAGGCCATGTTAGGACTTCTGTTACACATGTTACATTAAAACTAACATCATAGAAAAAGTTCCGAAAAATAAAACACCTAAAATATTAAACATACTACTGTACTGAAGAACATTTATATTTTCCAATAAAACAGCAGCTGTTTGTGTGCTATGACTAGTGAAGCTGCTTTTTTCCTGTGGGTCTTAATGGTTAAATGGTTACTGGTTCTTTGAGGTTTTAGTGGCTTTAGTGGGTTTTTAATGGTGTTAATGGTCTGTAATGTGATCCCAGCGAGACAGTCGATCAGGGGTTCAGACAATGATCTCCCACCAAGCTAACCAGTGTGAGTGCATGAGAGAGAAGCAGAATCAGAAACTGTGTGTGCTAAGCATATGTGCAGTAAATCTGTGTGTGTGTGTGTGTGTGTGTGTGTGTGTGTGTGTGTGTGTGTGTGTGTGTGTGTGTAATGATTTAGATGGACACAGTGTTGTCCAAACACATAATGAGAG
>JAPTYQ010000030.1:27185610-27196537 GCA_029814465.1 Ostorhinchus cyanosoma | reverse complement strand
CACCCAAGGCAGTTACAAGACTGTCCACTATAAATGCACTTCATTTACCTCCAAATCAGGCACATAATGATTAAAAATGGCAACAAACAACTCATAATCACATAAATTTCCTACTAGTGGCTGACTGTTGCTGTGTGTTTCCTGTGTCTTCTACAGACCATCCTATCATGATGGGCTTTGAGCCTCTTGTCAACCAGAGACTGCTGCCACCTACCTTTCCACGTTACGCCAAAATCATTAAAAGAGAAGACATGGTGGCCTACTTTAGCAAACTCATAGAACGTATCAAGACTGTGTGTGATGTGATCAACACCACCAACCTGCATGGCATACTGGTAAAAATCCATTTCTCATTAGAATTTACATCAAAAAGCGTCATTTTGTGTTTTATTGATTTTACTTTGTTAGAAATGAACGGCATTAAGGTATTAAAATACTTCAATGATCCATCCATGTAGAGAATGGTATATTGTATTAGAATGTGAATATTTTTGGCTCTGCAGGACTTTTTCTGTGAATTCAGTGAACAGTCTCCATGTGTACTCTCCAGATCTTTACTCCAGGTGAGCTTGAAGTTTCTAGAGATTAATGTCTCCGATATTTGTGGAATGAAAAAATAACATTTTAATTCAACTAAACATTTTTTTGGTCTTAACAATCCAGACAACTTTCCTGATAGACAACAAGAAAGTGTTTGGCACCCACCTGATGCAGGACATGATCAAAGATGCTCTCAGATACTTTGTGAGCCCACCTGTTCTCTCTTACAAGTAAGCTGCAAATGATGATTCTCTTCAGTCAGTCTTAACAGAGTGATAGTCGATTTGATTCACTGGAGTGAGTTTCTTGGGTATTGACCAAAACTGTGTTGAGCTTATTTTGTGTGTATCTGCTCCTTTCCAGATGTTGTCTGTTCAACAACCACCAGGCCAAAGACTACATCGACTCCTTTGTTACTCACTGTTCCAGGGTGTGTTACTTTTCTTGTCGTCAGTATATTTTGTACATTCAGAATGTACACAAAACTTGTTGCTCAGGCAACAACAAGCCAAGTCACTTGGCAGGGGACAGAATTTCTGTTCCCTGCCAAGTGACTTGCAGCACTTCTCCACAACCTGGGGGAACATAAATTTTCCACTCTTGGAAGACGTAATGTTGTGTTTGTTAGATATGACACATAAATGAAACTTTGGTTGTTGTTGTTGGTAATTACTATTGCTCATATTTGTGAAATGATTTCTATGCTCATTTTTATTACAGCCATTCTGTAGTTTGATTCAGATCCATGGACACAACCGAGCTCGGCAAAGAGACAAGCTGGGTCATATTCTTGAAGAGTTTGCAACTCTACAGGACGAGGTGAACTGTTTGTGTATTTATCTCCACATTAGTTTAGGCACTAGTTACAGTGTTTCAAATCGATAATAATAATGGGTTAGATTTATATTACATTTATATTACACTTAACACATACTCAAAGGGCGTACGATGGATCCATTATTCATTCACTCACACTTTCACAATCTGGTGGTGGTAAACTACATATGTAGCCACAGCTGCCCTGGGGCAGACTGACAGAAGCATGGCTGCCAGTCCACGCCGACGGCCCCTCCGACCACCACCAAACATTCATAAGCTTTCATACACTAATGTGAGTAGCTGCACTAGAAGCAAGGTGGTGGTGATATATGTGAGAATTTAGTCTCATATATCACCATAACTTTACTGGTTTTGTCCAATCCTTATTCAGATTGATTAGCCTGGCCACTTTAATTGAGCACAGCAGTAAAATGTTAGGAAAGTGAAGATGACGCTTAATATTGCAGTTATTGAGACAAGTGGACTCATGGTTGGTGAGGTAAAACTTAATGGTTAATTATTTTATTGTTAAAGACAAAACTGTTGATCCATGTTTATGTTTAGATTTTGGACTGGTTTTGTAACCCAACTGCTCTGAAATGTTTCCCTTTTGGCAGGCGGAGAAGGTTGATGCTGCACTGCATAGCCTGCTGATGAAACTGGAGCCTCAGAGGCAGCATTTAGCCTGTCTGGGTACATGGATCCTCTATCATAACCTGAGGATCATGATCCAGTACCTGCTGAGTGGCTTCGAATTGGAGCTTTACAGCATGCACGAATACTACTACATCTACTGGTAAGAGAGGACGATGGTGGGGAGGAGATAAAACTGAAATGTATTCGTGTTGGTTCTTTATGGTTATGTATTCTGCTTTGACTGTAGGTACTTGTCAGAGTTTCTTTACGCGTGGCTGATGTCCACTTTGAGCAGAGCGGACTCCTCTCAGATGGCAGAGGAGCGGATTCTGGAAGAACAGCTGAAAGGACGCAGCAGCAAAAAGACTAAGAAGAAGAAGAAAGGTACACTCTCCTGCGTCCTTACCATAAACTTCAGCAAATAAACCAAAGTTTGCTTAAAAATGCCTTCAGTCTTTCGTGACGTCTTATCTCTCTGTAGTTGGTTGACTAAAGCGTAAATACTGATATTATGTTTGCTTTTCTTTCGCAGTTCGTCCTCTGAGTAAAGAGATAACAATGAGTCAAGCATACCAGAACATGTGTGCCGGCATGTACAAGGTATCACTTCATAAATATGACCCTTCTCCATTTCTGTTCGACACAATGAGGTGTAAACCCATCCTGTTATTTCCTCTGTATTTTTTGTCAGACCATGGTCGCTCTGGACATGGACGGGAAAGTGCGTAAGCCTCAGTTTGAGCTCGACAGTGAGCAGGTTCGCTATGAGCATCGCTTCGCCCCCTTCAACAGTGTGGTCACACCCCCACCTGTGCACTACATCCAGTTTAAGGTACTTTGTTGTTTGTTTCAAGAGTCATTTATAGTCACAGTCACTTTTATATTGTAAGGGGACAAAAGTATTGGGACACATTAAATTCAGGCGTTTCATTCCTTGTTGCGCTATAGAATAATAATGATAAATGTTTTATATTGCGATAATTATTGTCATCCTTGGGGTTAATTTTGTTTACAGTGTGGTGGCTCATCCAGTACAGGGTTTCCTATCGGAGACCATTAGTTGCAGGTTCTTCCCTTACTCTTCACTTTCATTTCCTGTTTTCTACTTAATCTGTCAAATAATAGCAAAATGCTCAAAATTAAGCTTAAAAAAGATGTATGGAGACAAAATACTTGAGGTAAAATGAGTTTTTACCTAATTTTATTTGATGTAGATTTTTTTTAATCATTATAATTGTTACAAATATTTGCCTTCTCGATGTCAGAAATATTTCTTATGTTCTGACCATAAATAATGATTTTAAAACACAAGTCACCATCTTGTTTCCTCTCCCTTCAACCTTTATCAGTCTTTAAACTTAAAAGAAATACTGACTTTACATTTATCGTGATAATTATCAACAATAAAGGTTTTTTTTTTCTGTGGTATTATTTCAAATCAAAAGGAATAGACAGTCCTATAATGTGTCCCAGTATTTTTGTCCTTATGGTGCAAGTTTCCTCTTTCATTCTTGTTACCTTTTATGCTGGTGACAAATGATTAAATATTAACAAGGCTGAGTAGTTGTAGTTTATATTTGTGTAATTTGTTTTAATTGTTATTTTTATTATCATTATAATCTTGTATCAGATGCAAAACAAAAAGTGCCTCTGATACCTGTATTACATACCAGTGGTCAGGGCTCTGTTTTCTTATATAACCACCACTGTGTCCACTTTTCACTCTATGTCCAATAATCTTGAAGCCCCGCCCTTTTCTTTTTTTAACGTTTACTTTTCCATCCGCCCTCTTTCAGGAGATGTCTGATCTGAAGAAGTACAATCCTCCGCCAGGCTCTGCTGACCTCTACATGGCAGCCAGTAAACACTTCCAGCAGGCTAAGCTTATCCTAGAAAATGTACCCAGCCCAGACCCGGAGGTCAGGAATTTTTAATTACTGTAAAATAAACTTTTTGCTCTTACTGTATTTAAGCTTGTTCTTACTTCCTCTAATTGACAACAGGTGAACCGTATACTAAAGGTGGCAAAACCCAATATTGTAGTCATGAAGCTCTTGGCTGGTGGACACAAAAAGGAGACTAAGGTAACACTGAAAACACTCTATTACATTAGTTATGTGGTTAAAATGAAAATTTTGCAACTGCTAGGTGGCTGTAAACACAGACTGATGTAAGATTCTAAAGTAGGTGGTGAATAGTATTTTTTAAGTTGCTGATGTGAGCACGGTGGTGTTTTTTGAAGTTTTATCCTCAGGTGTGAGAGTAAAATTGTAAATTTCTCATCCCCAGGTGCTCCCGGAGTTTGACTTCTCAGCTCACAAATACTTCCCTGTGGTCAAGATTATCTGATCGTATTGGCTGTAAAAACCATACCTTCACCTGAACAAGTGTGCGGTGGCCCTGATCCAGTCCACGTCTCAACAACAGTGTGTGTGCGTGTATGTGTGTGTGTGTGTGTGTGTGTGTGTGTGTGTGTGTGTGAGTGATACATCTATCTCTATTGTCGAGTAAAGGAGTGTTTGATACACCTGCTGTTTTCCTCACATGAATTAAAGGTGGGATTTGTGAAACCATTCAATACAAATCACCAGAGGACGTAAAATATCCCAGATGTATCGTGTGTGTGTGTGTGTGTGTGTCCGTGTGTGTGTCCGTGTGTGTGTGTGTGTGTGTGTGTCCGTGTGTGTGTCCGTGTGTGTGTCCGTGTGTGTCCAGCAGTGTCTGTTTTGTCAGTCACAAAGACAAGTCGTGGTGCTTTGGTACAGAGAATTAGCCAATAGGAATTTTTATAATCTGCCCACAGAACAATGTTGTGTGATGGTTTGAAAATGACTGATGTAATGACAGGTGCATATCAGTAAAATATGTGAACCCTCACCATGTATGTGTTTATTAGGTTTTTCCAATATATATTCAGCTTTTTTTGTAAGTGCTATTACCACTACACACATTGACACTTGGACCCCACTGTTAAAAACAAACTGATTGAAACAAGTTCACAAAGTGGGACTATTGTGGGAATGCAGAAAACTTTTGCAAAAATTTTGTACTTTCTAAACACTATTAATCAAGCTGCAACAGCAAATGTTTACGTAAAATAAGTTATTTTAATAATTGCCATCAACTCTCCTCATGACTTTTCATCAGTTATGTGAGAAGTGCCAACGCAGATACTTTCAAACGTAATTCTTTTACCTTGACGCTATTTGACATTTTTAAGCTGGATGATAAGGATGTTCTTTGACAAAAAAACAAAACTATAAACATCATTTAAGAAGATTCAGGAGTCTTAAGCAGATTTTTGGAATTTGGTTTTATATTAAATCTTCAGTTGTTGAAGTTCAAAACTCATTTCAGGTGGTATGTACAGTACCAAAGTAAAGTCTTAAATCACCCTTGGCTATGTTGTTTTTGCATGGTTGTAATAACCACAATATCTTTCTCAGTCCCATTAAAATACAAAAAAATATATATGTATATTGTTCACACCATTAAAGAAATTGCAAACATTTTAAACTACACAACTCTTACAGGAAAAAGTATTTAGTGTGATTTCTGTTCCCATGACATTTTGCGCTTTTGTTTTACTGAATGTCCCTTTTTTTTTAATCCAGGTTGAGTTTTATTCTAATTTAATATGTATAGTGTTGTTTGCACTTGTTTTGTATTTTTTACTGTGTCCTGCTACTGTTGCATTGCAATTCCCCAGTTTGGGATCAATAAAAGACATATCTAAAAAGTACACCACACCATAAGAAACACTAAACATGTGTTGAATGAAACTTGGTGTAAAACACTAAAAGGTTAATTCAGTAAATGTCATAATGTCTGCATAAGAGTTCAAGACATTAACGTTACAAAGGAAGGTCACACTAAATACAGAATACTTCAGGTTGTTTTTTTATTTTAATGCTGTTCTATATTTCAGTTTGTTGTAGACTAAGAAATACAAATGCACATAATATATATTACACTTTTGCTAAAACGACGAATATTCTGTTTCTGTAGTGGATGATGCTAGTCTTATAAAGTAAACTTCACATAAGACAGTAATTGTAATAAAACAGTTTATTTTTGATAGTCAAAAAAACAAACTAGGATTATTGAAATCAAAATTTGTTCAACAGGACTAAAAATCAAAAGAAAATGTTCATCCACTTAAAAAAAATCTCTGCAGTACACAGACTCAGAAATCAGAAGTGTTTATACAATGAGGCAGACAAAGCAGGAACTGTGCACGCTTTGCAGTGTCGACGTAACATGAACAGTGACCACTTTGAAAACAAAGTCACATTTCACAAAATAGAAATAATATTTTACAGGAAACATGTTCCCAGCTAGATCTACCAGCAGGGAAACAAAAAACACACACAAACAAGGGTCCACGTCTTTGAGTTTGAGCAGGAGGGCAGATGTGGGGCTGTTCGACAGCCTCCGTGCTACTGGGACTGACATCGATTTAGACCAAAAGAAAGATCATTTATCTTCCACTTCTCTGCTTCAGCTCTCACAGCATTAGCTCTCCTCTGTATTTATTACTGAGACATTCACTTTTAATCAACTATATTATACAATTTGAGCTCTAAACAATTAGATTAGAATTTTAAAGTGATAAATCAATAAATCTAATTTGTACAAATAAACAGATTTAAAAGGTCTTGTCAAGTTCTTAATGTTTCTAAAGACATAAAAATAATGAAATAAAGACAACATGACATCCTCAACAGCCAAGATGTAAGAAATTGCTGAATAAAACCATTAGGTTCAGTCCTTGACAAGAAAATGTCTTTGTTTAGCACATTTAATTATTGTAGCACATGCTTTAGAAACACATTCTAGATTTGAAAACCTTGGGTATAAAATATGATCTGAGACGAATGCTTGGCTGCTCAATTGCTGTAAAGAACACAACAGCAGCTAAAGCCAGCGTGTGAATGAAAGGCTGCACCTGAAAAGGCCAGGAGATTGAAACGCTCCAACACAAACTCTTTCCTATACACCTGTACCTGTAATATTTCTCAGATTTGTGCGGCTTTGACAGTGTACCACTGCCATTTCATGGAAAGAGCTCAGTCAGATCATGGCACTGGAACCACAGAACTTTCCACTACATGGCTGCAGATTCCTGAAATGGACCATTGATAAGTCAGAGTTAAAATGCCAGGACTAAGTGTGGTTATGCAGTAAAATCCTGTCTCCTGTGAAATAAAAAGCAATAAGTTAAATATTTTCCTATTTCTGATGCCTATACTGTTACATCTGTGTCGACCTGCTTGCTTGTTAGACTAGTACAGCTTTCTTGGACTAATACATTATAGCACAGCAGCTGAATAGTTCACATCTACTGGATTGCACAACACGCTGTTCCCTTCAAGGAAACATCCTTCATTATTTTACAGCATTTCTTCTCCTCGCTCTTTACAAACTATACAACATATCAAATCAGCAGATCAGGGACAGTATCCACAAAGTAAAAAGGACTCCCACCTCTATAATACTACCTGCTTTCTCCTAATATTACACTGACTATCAAATTATTAGTAAACAGCAAAATTATTAAAAACTTGTTTCTGAAATTAAAAAAAAAAAAGCTTTACCTGTACAAATTCACGGAGAAACAGGTGTATACACAACTGATAAGGCATCCGATAAAATCTTGAGCTATGCATCTCATCCACATGTTCCAAACTATTTTCTTCATAAAAATCTCTAACGGATTTACTGATTCCAAATGTACATTAACGCAAACATTCAGCGGTGCCACATTTGGCTGAGAAGCAAAAATGTTGTCGACAGTGAAATGCTCATGAAGCTGAGACGGTGGGCTCTCGGTAACGATCGCCTCACTGCCTTTGGGAAACATCTACAGTTACAGCAGTTACAATAATATATACATTGAACCCTGACCAAGCTACATCAGAAAATAATTTAATATTTGCTTGTTTGTTGTGAAGGAAGCCATTGTTTTAAAAGGGTTTTTGGCAACTTGGGACTCAAGCTGTTTGCCATTTGACTGCGTTACATCAGTCGATCAGTCATCACCAGTGTCAGCAGTTTAACGAGCAACTCGGCACATTAACGTCATCTTCTGTACATATGAAACTGTGTTCACTGAGATACTCGACATCTGACCCAAATACAGCATCCTTTCTACTCTTCAAAACCCGTAACCCTACGAACGAGTGAATGTGACACACTAAACAACATAGAAAAACGACTGATTCCCAGGCATGTTGAGATGTTCAGTTATTCAAGCCACAATAGTTCCCATCCTGTGATGTCTTTAACTGTGTTTTCCATGGCAGAAGAACACGTACAGCAAAATATTAAAGAATTGAGTACTTCCACATCACTGTATACATCTCCTGTCTTCAGATGTTTACAGTGAAATGTATGTGATGGTGAAGTGTGTGAGACCTTTGAGTCTTTCAGAATATTGCAAATTAGATATGGTATCTGTGAATGTATTATTGTCAGTACAGCACAGTTCATCATGAAGACTGACAAAACATAATAAAACAACATAAGTTTCAGATTATAATTTAAAAAAACAAAACAAAAAACTTAAATGTATGTCAGAGCTTCAACCAGATTTTTTTTTTCCTATTTTGTGTTTGCGGTGTTGAAATGTAAAACATGTCTTAGTCACAATTTGGTGTATGTGGTTCTTCAAATCCAGCACTGAAAAAAAAACAACAAAAAAAGTTGAATTACTGTGTACAGATTCACTGTCATTCTGATAAATATTTACACAGGAAACACTTTTATTACAATTATTAAAGTGTGTACATATCTGATGGGAAATGAAGTAATTACAAGGAAACTGTTGTAATGACTGAGTTTGATGTATTTACTATATTTCACTTTCACTAACAGTAGGTGAACCAATGGTCAACAGAAGCAATTATCATAAATCTGGCAAATAAACTAATTAATTGAATACAGAAATAAGTATAAAGACAATAGTAAAATACAACCTGCTGACATGACAAACAACAGCTACCACTTCACATCAGCTTTATATTTGTTATATACTGTACAAATATCGAGGGTATATGTGAAAATATTTACCTTAGATTTGAGCAAGCTCAGCTTGTTTGTCTGCTTCAAACTCGCCTTCGTTTTCGTCGTCTCCATTGTAGTTAGCTAGTTCCTCTTCCATGTCCTGATCTATCAAAAAATAAAATGTGGAACAAAGACATTTAGCAAGGAACATGCCTTCCCATGGTGCATGTAATTCCAAACCTCTATTAACCAGGAACTTTCCCATCCACACATTTGCTTCAGTTATGTCAAAAATATTCTCACGTTTATTCCATGGAGACGCACATACCAGTATTTTCCTGTTTGTTCATCTGCTGTTTCTCTAAACCACCTTCACCCACTTCTTGGTCATCTGTGTCATATTCATCTGTCATCTCCGGTTTCTGAGGAGCCTCATCTGCTTTTCCCTGGCCAATCAGCATACCCTCCATCCCAGGATCTGCTTGTAAAGACAATACCAATTTACAAAAACTTCAACCTGTAACAACCTTTTACTAATACTGTTTTTACACTTAAAACAACTGCACATATACAAGTACACCCACTAATACTTTTTTTCACCTTCCTGTTTTGCTAGTGTTGTACTTTGCATGGGAAAAACAAAATTGCTGTGGCATTTTGTTCTTTAGGGTAAAAACAGTAAATAACAACTCCCCGATAATTCATGCTTGTTAAGAGTGTCACACTGGAAAAGGGGGTGAAAAATATCAGATACACTTTGGTATTTCTGAGCTCCTGATCACCATTTACAAAGACAAGAAACCCGTGACTAATGCAGTCATTTGACCTGAGAATGAACAACCTGCTTGTTTCCAAATGGACTCTTTCATACTGACGACACAAGTCAGATGTTGGTGTTTTTTATTCAGCACTAAAAGTTGAATGAGGCGTGGAAGTTGTAGAAGATCTGCGACACCATGCCCACTACAATACAAAATCCCTCACCCTCTGTCTGGGCTCCTTCATGGGCATCCATCAGCTCCAAGTCTTTATCCTCTTTATTCCCGTTGAGGTTACTTTCACTGGTCTCTGCCTCACCATCCTGTGTTTTAACAGCGCCCTCTGGTGGTGGAAGAATGTCATCCTGCTTAACTGCAGCAGCTGGGGGAACAGACTGGGACTCTAGTTTGGCAAGACCCTTCACAGGTGAGAGTGTATCTGAACCTAAGTAATAAGGGAGAAAGCCAGCTTAACCAAGGAGCATTGAAAAACTATTAAGTGTACACTTCTGTTTATATCATTGTATACAGTGAATGATCCAAACATACGTGCAGCTCTTTTACCTTTTTCCTCGATGATCTCATTGGTCAGTAACTCTGTTGGCTCATTTGCTTTGGGTTGAAGAATGCTTGGTGTGTGGCTTACAACAGTCGATGTCTTGCCTGTGTCAGGCTCACTTGTCAACGCTTCCTTTTCCTTAACTGTTTCTTCCCCTCCATTTTCCTGCTGAGGAGACAATAATCATCGGTTCCAATTCCCTTTAGCTAACAAAAGATGTGAGTAGGTAAGGATTGCGCTTTATACATGCTTAGTTGATCACACAATCAAAATCAAGAGGATGTTCTGACAGACAACACTGATGCAATAAAAAAGGACTAGAATTTGATCACAAAATGTCTTGGCATGTAAACTCAAAACCTAGTCCTTAAACCCTGGGCCATTTGTTTCCTGTCAGAATCATTTCAATTTAACACAAAAATGGAACAGGTACCCAATTGTAGAAGATTCATTCATATAAATCCAAGTTATGACCAAAAAAAACAACAAAAGCATGACTTGGTTAGTGAGTTTCACCAGTGGAGAAATAATACTTGTACTATTCTGCTTAGTGTTAGCTTAGCAGTCCAAAGTTTGTTGCAATAGTTTGTTGTTTTATGAAATTATTCAT
>JAPTYQ010000030.1:27125948-27158924 GCA_029814465.1 Ostorhinchus cyanosoma | reverse complement strand
GAATAAAAATAATGCCTATAATAGGACTTGATACTTTGAAAATACACCGCCACTGTCTCACCTGCAGAGGCAGCTTATCTGTTTTCAAATCCACTTTGTTGAATGGCAATACTTCTTTTACAACTATTATACTCAATAAATTTAACACTATTTGGACTATTTGTCTCATATTATTTTCTAGCTAACATCTAACACAATTTTATATTTGACTGTTTTATATTTGTAAAACAGTAGTTTGTAAGACACAGTTTTGATAAAAGTATTTTTTGTGTCACCACAATTTGACTTGTGGGTTTTTTCACCAGCACGTTAAAAAAAAACTCGACATTTTTTAGGTTCTGTATAATTTCAAAGTATGCAGTTTTGCAGGAATGCAATGGCTACAAATGAAAGGAAAGATGTATTTATAACAATGAACTGTTTGAGTTTTAAACACTGGGTGCTGACATTCTATAGAAAAATCAGGGCTTTAGCCTTGGTTTCAGTATTCCTCATTCAGCATCATAACTGTCAACACTGTTGGTACAAATTCTTCTTTGTTGCATTTTTCTCCTACTTTTATTTCAGGCATAATGTAACCTTTCAGCTTTAATTTAGTTAAAATTGCTTGTACACACTTTATTGTCTCCATAAAATGTGCCGATGGGTGTTGTGCAGTTTATTTTGTTTTCCCCCAGTAAAGGTCAATGTAAGATTGTGTTTCTTGCCATGCTTTGTTCTCATAGATAGTTGACTAGATAATTCATATGGGTGTGTTCCACTTATAATTATGGCGCCTTTTCCCAGGCTAATTCTGTTCTCACTGGGACAGTAAGCTGCTCCTCATACATGACCTATAGATCATGGGACAGCATGACTACTCTTTATCAGGATGGATTTCATTGTACAAAAGCAAAAGAAAACAAAGAAGTAAACCAAGTGTATTTATTACTAATTTCATTCCAGGTTTCTCTTTTGACGCTGTTGCATTGGATTTTATATTATTTGGTGATTTTTACATGTTAAAGTACCGTTTCCATTTACAGGAAATGTGTAGAAGTATCATACATGTTGCATGTGCCACTCCATGCATATGTAGCCATGTCTACAGATAAAATGCCAATACTTGTTGATATCCTCATGAAATCCTGCTGTATGTCATGCCAGTTCTTATGGCATTTGGCGTGCTATACATACACATTTTTATCCTTTGGCATGTTATTCAACGCCATTTGATCGCGTGTCAATCTAAGCCAAGATCTCTGGTTTGCATATCTGTAACCCTAAACCTAACCCTACCCCTGACTGCTAAACCTGTGGTATTTGACGCAGCATGAACATACATGCAGAAAGCTTATAATGTGTACAGATAACACGCCAATTAAAAGTGGCGCGTATATTTATGCAATTCATGATATCACGTTGAAACTAGAGAACTAATATCACACTATACTTATGTATATTTCTGTATATTTCTTTTCCAGGTATGGCTGCTCTGGACAGTCGGGCGTCTGGTAAAATGGGTATGAGAGCAGTGGTCTACTACACCTCCACTACCGTCATTGCTGTGTTCATTGGTATTGTCATGGTGCTCATTATCCATCCTGGAAAAGGATCTAAGGATGAGTTTACCAAACAGCAGCAGATTGAGCAGGTTAGCCCTGCCGATGCCTTCTTGGACCTGATCAGGTATTTTCTTTTAACACAAAAATACATTTGCACACTTTCCACAACAAAACACACATTCACTGATACATATAAATTTATGTGATAGAAATGAGATGCACCATCTCTGCCAACAAAAACTCCAGGGCAGATCACACTAATCAACATGGACATAAAATAATAAAGGCTCAGTGATATTTGTAATGAGGTCTTTAAAATGCCACTTATTGTCAGATAGAGAACACTATATTTTTAATACATAAGTTTGTTTTTTTATTACGTGCATTTGCAATTGAAAGCAACTGTTTCATCTACTAATACTGAGCCTGTGTTATATTTTCCAGAAACATGTTTCCTCCCAACCTTGTGGAAGCATGCACCAAACAGGTAACTTCTGCCTTTAATCAGTCACAAAACCTACTGTGAGAATTTGTAAACTTTGAGTAATGAGTAATAGACTCCAGGAAGAAAAACATAATTCATTTTTTGAAATGATTTCCTTGTTCTTCCCAGACTGATATTGCATAAAAGGCAGCATTACATCATCAGAATACAAGTGTTTATGTAGAAGCACATTGTTTTAAGCTCTTATAAAAGGGAATTTAGATATATTTAGAATGAACAAGTGTTTTGCCTTGATATTATTTAACTGCAGATAAGACTTGCCATTAAGAAAACTGCTTCTGTGCATCAGCTTCCATGTAATCTACCCTTTTTCCTTTCACTGCTTAATCCAGTTTAAGACGCAGTATGCCAAGAGAGTTGTCCAAGTGACACTGACTGTGAATGAGTCAATATTCACACTCAATGGAAGTCAGGAGATTACACGAGAGGAAATGATCCCAGTCCCAGGTGCTGTAAATGGAATCAACGCACTTGGCCTGGTGGTCTTCTCCATGTGCTTTGGTCTGATCATCGGGAGTATGAGGGAGCAGGGGCAACCTCTGAAGGACTTCTTCGACTGTCTCAATGAGGCCATCATGAGACTGGTCGCCATTATCATGTGGTAAGTGCAAAGAGGGATGCAGGAGTGGAGCCAGACCTCATGGTTCTTGCAGATATCAATTTAAATAACACCTATCACCCTCAGGTATGCCCCCATTGGTATCCTGTTCCTGATTGCCGGTAAGATAGTGGAAATGGACGACATCTCAGCCATGGGTGGACAGCTGGGCATGTACACAGTGACAGTCATTTGTGGCCTGCTCATCCACGCCATCTTTGTCCTGCCAACTCTCTACTTTGTTGTCACCAGGAAGAACCCCTTCGTCTTCATCGCAGGGCTGTTGCAGGCACTGATCACTGCTCTGGGGACATCCTCAAGGTACATGTTCTAACTAGTCATTTCTATAACTGAAATGCTCACAAACTAACAAGAATCAGATAAATGCAGCAGCAGTTGACTTATAAGTCTATAATACGCTGCTGACCGGTCAAAGGAAACCAACAACTAACTCATGTATCCCTGTTTATTTGATATTCTTCTTCACTCTCACTTTTTTCATGTCATCCCCTCTGTCTCCTAGCTCTGCCACATTGCCCATTACATTTAAATGCTTGGAGGAAAACAACAAAGTGGACAAGCGTGTGACCCGTTTCGTGCTCCCTGTTGGAGCCACAATTAACATGGATGGCACAGCCCTGTATGAAGCCCTGGCAGCCATCTTTATTGCACAGGTTAATGATTATGACCTTAACTTCGGACAGATTCTCACCATTAGGTATGCAAAATACAATGCACTTTCACTTTTTGTTGCTTAAACATTTTTTGTGCAATACTTATTAGTTAGTCTTGACAGATACATCAACATTCCTGCAATTTAAGACATAAAAAGACTGAATCAAACTTAACTGATCTGAGAGTTGATTTAAGTTTAGACGTGTTGTATATGTATAGGTCTGATAATGTTCCATTTGGCTTTAATTATACAGCAAGAAATGCTGCTAAGTGAAACCAAAATGAGACATTTCCAAGCCACACAACCACACACTCTAATTTAATAGCAGAGATGAACTATTGAACTAACCACCAGTATAAATGCTTGAAGTTATGAGGTTAGTATTTCAACAAATAAAATGATTTAAATGACCACCTTTGAATAAAAGAAACTCAAGAGGTCAATCCTAGGACACATCTGTCAGTTGTTTCTACAGATTAGACTAAACTACACATGAGTAAACAATTTCTAGACAAATTAAAATACAGCCAAATTTCTCTCTCTTTTGTTGTACTTTTTTCCATCAGTATCACAGCCACAGCAGCCAGTATTGGTGCAGCTGGAATCCCTCAGGCAGGACTGGTCACCATGGTGATAGTACTAACGTCTGTAGGCCTTCCCACTGATGACATCACACTCATCATTGCTGTCGATTGGTTCTTGTAAGTGTGTACTGTACTAGAAACTTCACTCTATCTATGTGAAAGTTAAAATTCATATCAAAAGAGGATTCAAGATACTGGCTCGATGAGATGATAGTGGCGTGGTGTAAAGTTCCCAGTGGATTACCGGACAGCTTCCAGACACTCCCTCTGCATTCCATGTCCCTCAATCCATCTGGTTTTTATTCAGCTGGTATCCAGTCCCATTGCAAAGCTTTACTTCCTTATGTGCACTGGATGTGCTTCATGTGGTTTGAAACTGCCTGAAGCAATTAAGAACATGCCTCCAGTTTTTATATGACATTTTGTAATGAGCACCTACTTAAGGCAACCCACATGGATTTCATTTTCAATGGGGAAATATTAAATACTTTGTACCTTCTGTTTTGTATCATCTTCATCTCATATCTCCTCTTGTGCCCCTTTGTCTTTCCTCAGGGACCGATTGCGTACCACCACCAATGTCCTTGGAGACTCTATTGGTGCAGGTATAGTGGAGCATCTGTCTCGCCATGAGCTGCAGAACAAGGACCCAGAGACAGGCAACTCAGTAGTGGAGGAGACCAGCAAGAAGCCGTATCAACTCATCTGCCAGGAGAATGAGTATGACAATGAGAGGCCTCCTAACAGCGAAACCAAGATGTAGGGATGAAACTTTGTCAATAGATATGTGCATTCTTAGGAAAACATTGCACCTTTGATTCATATTCTGATTTGTTTGCTACCTGCCACTGTATGAATCTGAGAAAACTGGAAAGTTCACATTAAAATCACCGGCGCTACCAACAGTATAAATATCATTGTGAGCCAAAATGAGTTTATTTAATGTATTAGGTTAAATAAGAGGTTGAATATTTTCTTTGATAAGACACATCTGAAATGGTCCACTGTTGCATTGTTTTTCCAAGGGTTTGAGCTGATGCATCTTAGTGTACATGCACATATCTGCCATTGGGTGGCAGCTGTTTAGCATTACAACTGAACTTCTCTGGAGCCTGATGGTCCTTGGCCTATATGCCATATCCAACTCTTGTTAGAACTGTGATGACTAATCTCACCCACTAGAGGCCAGTATTGCTGTGAGTCTTACTGTCATGGACAAACACTGCGGGCTTGAAAGCTGTTGCATTTGTTTTGCTTCAGTGTAAAATATGACTTGTTTTTGCAATGAGGAAACTGCAGAAAAAAACAAACAAAAAAAATCTGTACACAGATGCCAAAATAGTTGGATATCATGCTCATATGCTGGGTTTACCAGGTTGACCACTTTAGGGAACAAGGGCTTTTAATTTACTGTGCAAACATCTGGAAAGACAGATGTAGTTTTATTTTCTGTGCTTTCTTGTTTTGTACAGGTAGAAACTGAATAATGCATATGTTTTTGTTTTTTTTATCCTAACTGTTCAAACCAGTACTATTGGCACAGAGCATTGGTAAATGCCATTACACCTGCTCCACAGTTCTTGTTTATTTGTGAAATATTTAGCATAAATCCCAAACCAGTGGCTACAATCATTGAGGCTGATAAACCAAAATAATCCAGCCATGTTTTCAACACTGAAACTCACAAGAATCTGGTCAGTCATCAAATAAGGATTTTAGACAATTCCATTTTTACCAAAACAAAAATCACCAAATTATCTAGATGCTTCTTGATACCAAACCATATCTCAAAAATTACTAATTACCACACAGTAAAGATTTACGTATCTGTACTGATCAGCTCGCCTTTTAAGGCTAACCCTTAACTGTAATATGACCCAGAAAGCCTTTTCCCCCATTTTTTTAGTTGCAACATTCAGTGTAGAATATGTTTTGTGTTTTAATTTTTTTTTTAAATGAAAGTAGTTTTGATATGTATGTTTAAAATGTTGCTAGCCTTTTATCCGGTTAATGAAATCTAATACTAATTTCATATGATTTACTTCAAATGCATGTTGTAAAATAACAGATCTGATTTCCTTTACATCCTTTTTCTTATGTAGCTTGAGGTTGTGCTGTTTTGCATTTGAATTCATTATACATACGTGTAACATTTGAATATGAGACCTTGTATAGAAGATTTGTCTGAATATACTGTATATGTATAGAGAAATGTAGATACATTTGTATATTAATTATAGCTTTAATCTGTAAAAGGTTACTTGAGGATTACTAATGTAAAGATGCTGTAACCATGCTTCTATCAAAAAATCCTACTAATCCTTCAGTTCTTGGACAAATGCAAAACTGGCTGGTTTAAAGGAGCAAATGTTTTTATGTTAAACATGTGAGGAAATTTTATATTTCCTCTGTTTACAGTTGCTGATGTCTCTTTTGACTCCTATTATTAATTCATATCAACATACACACAAACACACAAAGGTCTGATGATAATTGTAGTTTTATCTTGCATGATTTTTTTTTTTAAATAAAAAAACAATGAAATTTATGGTTGTGTATTCATTCATTTATGATTTTATCATGAGGGTGCAAAAGAACAAATATTAAGATTCTAGACACCACATAGTTGTAGAGCGAATCGATCTCATTTAACTATGTTTCACGGAAATACTGTTTTTTAATGCTCTATAACAGTTATGCAAATGCAAATGGAAAAAATACAAAAAACGTGTTACTATACATCATTTATCACAAAGGTGGAGTGCAGAGTATGATTTGGTTTAAGTATTAACAATAGTTTATTTTCCCTTCTTATAAAACTACTCCAGGTCAAATTTTCTGTAACTGTGTTTACATGTTTATGTATCTGTGATTCACTGAATCCAACAATAGACCACATAATTACATTTTTACACTTGGAACTTTAATTTTACACCTTTTTAAGCATAATTCTTATTTTAATTTCTAAAGTATTCTACTCATATATTTCACCGATATTTGAGTGATAATGTGCTTTATTGGGTTTGTGTTTGTGTGTTATGGGTGATAGATTTTTTTTAAAAATTCTAGATATGAAAGTTTTCCACCAAACAGTAGAGAAGGCTAAAAGCTACTCTAATCCAAGTAGGAAGACCAGTGAATAACTTTGTAAAACAATGAGTACATGCATGTTTACAGTATTTCCAATTGTTTTCAGTTTTTGTTAGATTTTTTGGCAATGGCATTTTAAAGACAGCTGTAGTCATGTCATGACTTGTTTTATCTTCAGAAACGTCTATATAAACTTGTCTTACAGTGCTCTCTAGCGACTCGACCATGAAATGTTGCCTGGCATTTTGTTTGGCGCCGATGGAGGGAGTCACTCCTGAGATCTTTGGTCAATCAGACGGCAGAACTTCCGGTCGGCATTTTGTTCTACGAGAGGAGAGCCTCTTGATCATCGCAACAATCGTCATATTTCTCATTTACTGTCGAAATTGGCTATACTCATTGTTTATGTCGGCGCAGTCCGACTAAAACACCGAAGAACGAATGTTTCCCCTTGAATGTATGCTGAAACATTCACCCTTGAGAGACGGAAGACGAACGAATCAGTCCGACCCGGATTATTGTTGATAGCTAGCAAGCTAGCTCACCAGCTAGCTGGCAAGCCAATCGAGTTCCTTCTGGAGGAGCTGCGAGAGAGAAGAAAGGGGGAGCTAGAGATACGGACACGGACACAAACCAAGCTAAAACATTCCCCTCCCTTTGAACGCAACATCCGAAGGTAAATAAATCCACATACTTATCTTTGTGAAGTCAAGTTTTTGAATTGTGATTATTAACAATAACAAAAATAAATGTTGTATTGCAAGACCACCTACGGCGTCGTTAATCGTTGACCGGGAGGTAACGGAAGCTAGCGAGCTAGCCAGCCAAGCTAGCTAGGTGTGTTTTTGCTCTGCCGAGGCTCACGGCCTCAACTGGATGTCATTTGTCGAGCCCGAGGATTGGGCCGTTGCCACGGAATTAGAATCGGTGCAATTGCCTTTACGTCTACTCACAAAATCTCATCACTCTTTCCCCCTCGTTATGCGAAACTGGCTAACATTCCCTAACCCGACTAACGCTTCTTCTGATATTTGAATTGCCTTCGCTTGATTTGGACGGGGGCAGCGGTAAAGCTAACTAACAACAGTTAACGTCAAAGCTAGTTAGCATTACTAGCTAGCTATTAAAACACGACTATTGTTGTTAGCGAATGTTAAGCAGCTAGCGTTAGTGATTTTAACTACTATTATAAGTGGTAAAATTATCTTCGCGGTAAACTCCAAAGACCCAGACAGCCAACTTCTTGGCAGTGCTACGTTGATGGTTTTGTTAAACAGTGGCGGCTGCAGTTTGCTTTGGTTGCCCAGATAAACAGTTGCCTTAATGCGAACCTTTACAGTTATCCTGTAATTACTTTGTGTTATTTGGCGACTAGCGTTTTACTTTGTGTTGACTAACCTATTGGGTTAATGTGGATTTTAGTATCTATGCTGTTTTGCAGTGTTTTTACTGACTCTGAACCAAGCTCTAGCTATGTTACCTTAGCTGTAATAACTAAACTATCGGAGTTTGGAAGGCATGGAAATGTTGCTAATGGGAATAGTGCAAGTGATTTTGCTTTCCGACCTCAACAAATACAGTTGCTTTCTGCAGCTCTCCAGCTTGCAGAAAGCTGCAGAAAGCATACAGTGGCTGTTGGCTACTACAGGATGCAGCCCCCCGCTACTGCCGCCACCATCACAGTGCATCTGTTCCTTTGTGCTGCCTCCTGCCTGTCAGTCTCACAGCTGTCAGCCAAGCCCCTGCGTACTGAAGGAGAGCACATACACTATGTATGCTAACGATGCGGCTAGCTAATGTTATGTTTACAATATACAGCAGTTGAATCTCAGTAATAGTTTAGTCGTGCTGTCTGCGTCGTGCATTTCCAAGTTGGTCTCAAAGATTAGATTGCATTCAAGTCTAGTTACAACACCATGTTTACATGCCATCAGTGGTTTGCAGAAGTTGCTGAAAAAAGATGTTACATTTCCTTATAAGTAATTTGAAATGGTGTTTCACGTTTGTTTAACAGTGGCATGCTTTAGAGACTTCGAGTTTTGCAGATTCAGAAGAGTTGTAATTATACTATTGTTGCAAATAATGCACATGTTGCAGGGAATATTGTGATGCTCTCTGTTACAGTGTTACTGTGTAGGGATACTTTTTAGTCAGTTTTTTGCTGACAGAGCCTCATTTTTAATAGTCCTAAAGAATTGTTATGAATATGTATTATAATATGCAGTTCAATGTAACAAATTTTGATGCAGTGCTATGTTCTCTTTCAGCAGAC
The DNA here is from genome assembly GCA_029814465.1 of Ostorhinchus cyanosoma. Taxonomy (NCBI): domain Eukaryota; kingdom Metazoa; phylum Chordata; class Actinopteri; order Kurtiformes; family Apogonidae; genus Ostorhinchus; species Ostorhinchus cyanosoma. The sequence goes on along the minus strand of JAPTYQ010000030.1, from coordinate 27,149,655 downwards.
TGTAGGAGTCAGACTTTTTATCTGAAATGTCAGTGAGTCCACCCGAGACTGCACAGCATTCTTCAAAAAGGTACTTGTGATAACAGGTAGTGGCAGCACCATTGGTTTGAATTAATTATCAGTTTGCCATGTTGGGTTATCTATTTATGTTGAACTACAAATGTGGAAAATGTTAATAATATGCTAAGAACATACCAAGTATTCCAAGCTTTTCTATTTGGCTCCCTGCTGTTCTTGAGATGTCAGTGACATTTCACAAATACTGAAATTCATGTGAAGAATCATCATTTTTAAAATACATTATCTATTTCTGTACAGTGCAGCAGAATGTACATCCAAGGTAATTATATACTAGGTCAATTGTAATAATGGGTTAATGTTTTTGTGTAATATCCAAATTTCATTCACACAAGATTTGGAGGGAAAGTCGAGAAATATATTTTGTATGATTCTATAGCCTTACAGTATGTTCTCAAAATGTGTGGTGTAGTCAATAACCAGTCATAAAGATAGGGGCCTGTTAACAGAAGTCTGTTACCGCGACACTTATACATCATTCACTGTATTTCAGAAGTTTCACTAGTGATGCTGTAAAATATGTAATCAGATTAGGGGAGGGACTTTTCAAATGCATGCAGAAAAAAAGTCTTTTGTTTACATTTTGCAATATATTTTCATTACATCGAGAGGATAAAAAGCTCCAGTTGTGGTATATACAAACTAGAGAATTTAGCAAATTTTCAGCTCATTTTTGTAACTTGTGTTTTTATGTTTATTTTTTGTCCTAATAGTGGCTTAATGGTTTGAACCTGGTTTTGTATCCTGAAGGCTCAGTTATTTTTGCAGTCCTGAATATTGACGGTGTTTTTTTAGGTAAATAACACAGTCTGTTAAAATCTGTGCCATAGTCCCCTGAAACCTACATCACAGTATTCAAATCAGAAAGGTCAAGGGCTTCACGTATTGCGAAAAGAACATGGGAGATATAAACATTTAGAGAATAATGTTATCAAATAATATTCTCAGTTATGCAAGTTAAAAAGTGATCTTTTGTTTAAAATTAGCTCAAGACAGTTAACATTCCCTCTACCTCAAGAATGTAAATAGACTTGATTGACAAGATCTAATGAGACGCATCTATTTGGGGCTTCGCACTGAAGAGGCAGACCCTATTTTTTCTTTACAAAGTGAATTGCAGCATTAGAGTGCATTGCAGCTACGTATATGTTGTAGATTATTTGTTTTATAAATGTTTTGGCCATTACTGAATATTAATGATTGTCTATTTCTCTCTTTTTATTACCTCTGACGCTTGTCCATTTTAAATCTTTGCTTCTGTTTTTGAACCCAACAACTTTTGCCTAATTCCTGTCCATCGCTTTAACTTTTAATGCTTTCTGTCTCATCTATCTTGCTCTCTCCCAGGTGTCAGGAGATGTGAGGACGGGTGTCGTCCATTGACCCCCTGATCTACCTGTGTATCAACACACTCCCCCACCCTCACCTTCAGCATGAATGGGGATATGCCTCATGTTCCCATTACCACTCTTGCTGGGATCGCTAGCCTCACAGACTGTGAGTGACACACATGGTTCCAGAAATACATCATCACAGTTTTTGATCTGTACAATGCTCAGGTGTAATATGATGTAAATTTGCAGGTGCAATTTCATATTCTCTGACTTCATGCTGCTTACTTTTACCTCTTGCCCTTTGCACTTCATCAATTCTTTTGTATTGAGTTATGTCTCTTTTGCCAACACCATATCTCTTTTGTTTATCCTCAGTGTTGAACCAGCTTCCCCTCCCTTCCCCTCTCCCGGCCACCACCACTAAGAGCCTCCTATACAATGGGAGGATAGCAGAGGAAGTTACCTGCCTACTGGGCTGTCGGGATGAGAATCTGGCCTCCCAGCTAGCCCACGGTCTGAACCAGGTTTCCACAGAGCACATGTAAGTTTAGTAGCATTGCTTTTGTAACAAGGAAGTGTGAAAATAGCTTGCACAAAAGTCCAATACAGCGACAAACTTTAAAAATATATTTTTCCTTTGAATGTACTGTTTGTTGTATACTGCTCAAAAAAATAAGGGAACACTTAAACAACACAATGTAACTCCAAGTCTGTCACACTTCTGTCAAATCAAACTGTCCACTTAGGAAGCAGCACTGATTGACAATCAATTTCATATACTGTTGTCACATTCAACTATGTAAAGAGCAAAGTATTTAATAAGAATATTTAATTCATTCAGATCTAGGATGTGTTATTATATTGTTCCCTTTATTTTTTTTGAGCGTTGTATATTATTACGTCTCCTATTTCCATTATATAAATGTCATATCTACAAAATAACTCGCACACATATATAAATAAATGCCTGCAATTTTGAATATGTTGTTTATTTTTTGTTTCCAGAGAGCTGAAGGACAACCTGGGAAGTGATGAGCCAGAGGGAGATGCACCACTGTTGCTGCAGACCATGTTGGCCAGGAACCCTGGCATCTTCAGGGAGAAAAGTATGGAAAACCCTCCAGCAAATAAACAGCAACTTCATGTTAAAATCAATGGATGGCAAAAGATTATATTTTCTCAGTTGTTGTAGAACTGTGTAGATGTAATGCATCGTCCTGTTTTTCACTTCTTCTTCTTCTTCTTTTTTTTTTCTTTTTTAAATCAGATGTTATGCAGCAGCCAATGGTACCACCATACAAGATCACCCAAAATTCCATGCATAGTCCGGCCCAGTCTGCAAACTTCCAGCCGGCAGCAATTTCTCCTAACTCAACAAGGTAAATGAAGATTTAAAACTAACCATAATTTATTATGTTATAAAGTAATTAGATATTTTTTGCAGTGTGTTACTGCAGAAATAAGCTTTTTCCACAGTAATAATTGAATGATCATATACACTGACTCTCTTCATTCTCACCACTTCCTCTTTACAATTTTCCTACAGCCGCTTTGTGGCACCCCAGACTGGTTCCAGCAGCCGGTATATGGGCCAGCAGAACAGTCCAGTACCCAGCCCCTACACTCCTCAGAGCCCAGCCACTGGTTACATACAGCAGTATTCTCACCAACAACCACCCAGCTACAACCAACACCAACAAATACAACAAGGTAAGAAGCATTTAATACACAGGTTCACATGAGTGTTTATGGTCAGTGTACATCAGACATTTCCTGCATGAGACTTTGCATATGAACAAGCCTCCATTCATATTTTGTTTTTAAAAATTGTTAATGTTATTTTTGGAAAATTTGTACTTTTTTTTAAGACTGAATATGACGATAAAGAATGGGACTGACATGCAACAAGTGCTATCCAGACTGAGAATCAAACTGAAATGTGTTGTTATCCCTTTTTTAAATGTTCTTTTCATTTTAAACCAACATTTTTTCTTCACTCACAACAAGTTCTTTTCTCTTTTTTTCTCTTTTTTTTTATCCAATTAACACTGAAGATGTAGTGTTCTTAATTTTAAGTAATGAGGAAAAAACATTCTTTGAAAAACACGTCTTTGTTTTTTTTATAAATGTATTTACAATGGAAGTTGAATGTTTTGTTCTGTATTTGTATTTGAACATTTTAATTGCAACTGTTTTACAAAACAAAAAGTACTAATTATATGGAGATTGTATTACCAGCACCTTTTGGTAATTAAAAAACTTATTAAATAAATTGCTCATGGACATAATTTTGGCAAGAAAATTCATGCCTTCTGAAAACCAAAATAACGAATGTAACAACTGTGGGGCCTATAATTAGTGTCACTGGTGATGTTTTACATTCTTATTTCACTAGTGAAATAGTTGAATATAATAGGAAAGCAGGAAGAACAGGTTTTGTTAAATTATATAGTCAGGAGAGACTTGCGTTCCAAGAAAGTGTGTAGAAATTGATACGAATCTTCACATGCCGTCTACAAGTTCAGCATAGTTACTGAATTTATGTTTTATAAGTAAAGTGATTTGGGAAATACCATTTGACTTGGTCTCAAACAAACACATTGTGTTTATAAAGGATATTATTTTTTTGGCTTCTTGTTGAACACAGCACTAGTGTGTAAATGAACAGAGAACCTTTTGTTATTTTTTTCTTGTTGCAGTGCTATGATCAGCTCAGTAACAGTGGATTAAAATACCCTCTTCTCTGTCTTTGTCTTGTAGTATCTGTGGCCAGTCCCATGGTTCCAGGTGGCATAAGAAACATTCATGAGGGCAAAGTGTCGGGGCAGATGGCCAATGCTGCCAACCACCACTCAGACAGACATGGCACTGAGGACTATATGAATATTGTACATCGGCTGGGCAGTGAGGTATATTATTAAAAGTTTCATAACAAATCCATTCTACTTCAAATTTTACTACAATTCTACTTTTTGTTTTTTTAACAAAATGCAGAGACTGTTTTTGAAAATTGCAAGATTTCATGGAAAGACTGTTACCCCAAGCAGCATGTAGATGGAATGAAACGTCATCGTGCATTAAAATATGGGAAAGAACACTGCTGTTGTTCCACACAAATGGTTTTATTTAGCAGTTCGGAATTTTTATTTGCATTTTATCTTAAGTTTTTGTTTTGCAAACCTCTTTTCATCTCATTGTGATCTTGCTCTAAGAAGACCTTTGACTTGCGTTTTTAAGAGAGGTGAAAAATGCTTAAGGTTTTTGATTTTGAGATGGGATTTTGCTGTTTGTTTCTGTTTTCCCAGTCTTTCACGGAGAAGAGGAAATAACGCACATTGCTTGCTAGATATTGTGCCCACAGCACAGAGAATGTGCATCAGTGATATGTTTAATGAAAAGGAGAGTTATCTGCACAGCAGAATTAGTGTTCCCCTATAAGTTACTGTTGCATTTGGAAATAATTAGCCTTCTCAGTAATAGTATAATAACGTAAGGAGGAATGTTATGAAAGACAGTCCAACTATAAAGGTGATGTTGGGTCATTTAATTTTGTCTTGTCTGTGATTATAAGGAGGGCGACTCTTCGATGAGGAATCCTTCTTTCCCCCTGAGGTCGCCACCATCAGGCTGTTCTCCAGCAGGAAGTGAAGGAACGCCCAAACGTAAGTGCCATCAAAAGTCCCAGTTCCTTGCAAACTAGCAGTGAACTTTCCTTAATGACACATTTGGCTTTATTTCAGTGTTAATTTCTTGTTTTTAAATCCGTGTTTTAATCCTTCTTTAACGTGCGAGCTTACTTTGGCTTTCTGCTTCTATACAGAGGGTTCTCGTCCTCCGCTGATTCTGCAGTCACCCCCTCCCTACACGCCCTCACCAAGGGATGGAGGACCTGACCAGAAACAGCAGCTTCAGCAGAGGAAGAAGACCCCAGCAGTGAAAGAAGAGAAAGATATGTATGACATCGTAAGCTCCCCAAACAAGGACTCAACGAAACTTACCCTAAAACTGTCCAGGGTCAAGTCAAATGAGTCCGATCCTCCAGGTACTAAAATAGTTGATACTTTACATCTAATTAATGAGCATAAGAACTGAGAAGGTACAATTAACAATAATTTAATTTTGCCTCTAAGAACCCTCCATGTGAAAGGTTTTTTTTCCTTAACATTTCAGGTGAGGCTGTGCCAGGAATGGACCAGAACTCAGACAATATGGAAGCTGAGCTGGGTTTCCAGCAGGTCCCTGTTCTTCAGCAAAACATCGGAGCACGCTTACAACAGCAGCAGGTCTCCCACCAAGTAGGTGGTGCCAGTGCACTCCCACCTCCCAGTTCACCTTACGATGAGGCAGAGCTGGATGCCCTTGCTGAAATTGAAAGGATAGAACGGGAGGCTGCTAGTGAAAAGTGTTCCAAGGAAGTGCAAGACAAAGGTAAGACATTAGTGTAGAGTCATGTTACTATGCTGTAAATGTTTTGCCTCCGAAATTTTACTAGTGATTATATGTGTTCTTCATTTCTCTTGTTTTCTTACAGACAAGCCACTGAAGAAACGAAAACAGGATTCTTTTCCTCTGGAGCCAGGAGCAGGGGGACCAGGTGGCCCCACAGGTGCCCCCGGCAGTGGATCAACGGGAGGGGGCAATGCTGGGAAACTGACCCCACAAGAGGCAACAGCAGCGGGAAACGGTGCCAGCAGACCTCCCCTCATGGTGAGCATCGACCTACAGCAGGCTGGTCGAGCTGATGGCCAGCTTGACCCCTGTCTGGCTGCCCCTATTCCAGCCCTTGAGGCCCAACGCTGGCCTGAAGACCCAGCTAGTGGGCCTGCGGCAGTGGAAGGCTCTGACACAGCTTTGCGTTTGAAACCAGATGGACGACCGGAAGTCATCAAAAACAGGGTCGATAAACATGACAGCAGGAGAGAAGGTCGGGAGTCATCAAAACATCGACATGATGACAAGTCCTCAGACAGACGGGGAGAGATGCCAAAGTCATCAAATCGAGGAGAGCATGGGCGAGACAGGGACAGAGAGTCTGACAGAGATAGAAGGCATCGGAGTGAGGCTGGTGGTCGAGAAAGACGCTCCCCTGATGCTCGTTGCCGCAGTGACCGTGATAGGTCTGGCTTTCGGTCTGCTTCCACTGGAGAGCCTGGTCGGAGCAGCAGTAGGCAAGATGGTTCCAAACCAGCCTCATCTGCTTCTGGTCCTAAACTTCCAGATTCTTTCCCTGCTCAGCTCCTGGGAGGGCATAGTGGAGCACTGAAGAACTTCCAGATCCCTAAGGTGATCTGGGCTGACCCAAACCAAATACCTACCAATCATTCAGCTGTCACTGCCTGCAATCTCACAAAACCAAATCACACCACTGCTCACTCTTGATTTTGTTTTTGGTTTACCATATCTCAGGGACTGTACTTAAAATTTCTGTTAACATACCTAACACCTAACCATCTATCAAAAGTAGAGGAACGGGGTTTTGATTTTCTTTGATCTATTGAATTGTAACTCTTGTGTGTAACCAATACTAGAGCCTTAAAGAAATGCTCCACTCATTTACATTCATCTATATACACAGTATTTCAGCTCAAACATCTTAACTGAAATGACTGTTGTGCGTTTGTATTTTTGCTTGGTTGCCATGCTTCACCAACCTAAGCCAATGACAAACCAATCACTAATCACTGACCCCCAGATTGTGTTGCTGAAAACAGAAACTTGATTGCGGCCAGGTGATTAAGGCTGCTAAGGTGGCCACTGGAACTATGGAATATGAAGTGTGTTTGCTGTTTACTTGATTCTGGCAGAAATACTGGCTGAATTGATTTTTGCAGGGGTGTTTTCCTGAAATTGTATTTTTCGTCAAAGAAGAATATTATTGCACTTATAAGTACCAGTCATCAGTACTTTGCTGGACATCGTGTTTGGCATTGGCTTGTGAGTTTATAACAACTGTGACTACTGCTTATTTATTTGTTTTTTTATAATGGTCTGATACCATTTGGAAATGAGTCTTCAGTCTCTGCTACTTGATTAACTGAACCATTAGTCAACTGAGTGGCTGCTTGTGATGTTGGCTATGTAGCTCATTTTTCATAATTTCTTATTGTCCTAAATGGCTACTGATAAACAGCCACTTTGCTTGACTAGTGTGTCCAAGTTAATTGTAAAATGGCTATTTTCTTTAGTGGCATGCTGTTGTTTTTTACCGTAGCACCATCAGGTAGAATGATCATGCAACTTGTACTGATCATTGCTACAATATAGACCTAGAGATCATCAAGAAAACAGTGGAGTATTCCTTTAAATCTCTGTTACAGAAATGGTGCTGGGATCTAACTCCAATTAATGTCATGTGAATCAGTTTAAACCATTGTTTTATCATCTTACTTTTTCATCTCTTTAAACAAAGCTCACATTTCTATGTCTATAACTTAAAACTTCATTTTGCTTATTGAAAGACAATTTCAAGGGACTCCTGTGACGTTTCCTTTTACTTTTCCAGATTAAACGCGATAAGGATGGGAGTGGCTCTACTGAAAGTCAAATCTGGGGCCAGCCCAAGGTTAAACTGGAGAGGCTGGGTTTGGTGCAGGACTTTGAGAAGAGGCCGAAGCCTGTGGTGGTTCTGAAGAAGCTCTCTGTCGACCAGATCCAGAGGATTATCCGCCACAGCAAGTCTGGCAAGAACAGGCTCTCTTCTGGAAAATCTAGCAAAAGTAAGAATAACAGCCACTAAGCTACATGACTTGTCTATTTTTTATTTTATTGCCCTAATTTGCACATCGTTTTTTGACCCACTTCACGTTATTTGTCATAATTTTGTGTACTTAAGAAAAAAAGTCATTTCAAACTATATCACAGTGACAATCGCGTATCTTCCATGTTCTCATCAAAGCCACATTGTACTGTCATATTTTCAGGTGGTATGGACCCAGCAGTTTTAAAAGAGCTGCCACCAGAGCTGCTGGCTGAGATTGAGTCCACCATGCCCCTTTGTGAAAGGGTAAAAATGAACAAAAGGAAACGGAGTACTGTAAATGAAAGGCCCAAATATGCTGAAGTGAGCTCGGACGAGGAATTTGATGCAAATGGAGAATGTGAGTCAAATTATTTTATCCACTTTCGAATGCAGTGTCCAACCAGTAAAATTAGAGAAATATTGTAGAGCATTTTGAAACCCGATGGATTATTCCGTTTTTATCGGCGATTTGGAAAATTTACCCACCTATAGAGTTACGATAAATCTCCTCAATTTTGTATATCTGATTCATACAGCAGCTAGAAAACGGCAGCGTCGAGACAAAGACAGGGCCTGGGAGTTTGAAGAGAGGGAGCGGCGGGGTTCAGGGGATCATCGAAAAAGTGGGCACCGAGACAGCCGGCGAGGCTCAGGCAGTCGCTATCGAGATTCCTCTGAGGAAGATTCACCACCACCAAGCATGAGTGAAAGTAAGTGTTGATTTATACCATTTTAGTTTGAAATTTTAAAGGACAATGAATGACCAATAGGATATCTTTGTGAATATTAAAAGGGAATTGGACTAGAGGTTACATATCAGTATTCAAAGGAAAACATACTGTGTTTGTGACATAAAAGCATAAAAACAAAGCGCAATCAAGTGATGAGTTCTAGGTTTATGTGAGATAAGGAGTGTGTTGTTTCTTTAAACTCTGAATGTGAATAAATGTAAAGAAACATTTATTCACTTCTTGCGAATCTAAAAAATATTTAAACAAAAATTTCTGTCACTCAGTTGCCAGGAAAATGAAGATGAAAGAAAAGCAGAAGAAAAGGAAAGCATATGAACCCAAGCTCACCCAAGAAGAGCTGATGGACTCGTCCACGTTCAAGAGGTTCTTGGCAAGCATTGACAACATTCTGGAGAATCTGGAGGATGTGGATTTCACTGCCATGGGTAATTATCACAGCTCAACAATTTGCTAATCTTCTTATATTGTATTATTGTTGTTTTTGGATTTGTTTCTTATGAAAAATTCTAATGTTTGTTTTCCAGCAGCAGATGATGATGAGATACCTCAGGAATTGCTACTCGGTAAACACCAGTTAAATGAGCTGGGCAGTGAATCTGCCAAGATTAAGGCCATGGGCATCTCTAGCAGGGTACGGCACAAAATATTGTGTAGATTTGATTTGGACAGATGAATGCTGGTGGTGCGGCAGGTTAAATGGATTTCTAAATAATACTTTTGATTGTTCTAGATCCCATCAGACAAGCTGGTGAAGCTGCTTAACATATTGGAAAAGAATATCCAGGATGGGTCCAAGCTTACTACAATGATGAATCATGTGAGTTCCTAGTGTCATTTTATGTTGATAATTTATTGCAGTGCTTTTTAATGTATCATGAGGATATCAGGTCATATAGGCGATGCAATGCCTATAAGTATATAGCTGTTTCATAAGACTAAGACAATGGATTTTTTTCTACATCCGTTTCTTTTCAACCTCAGGATCATGATGCAGAAGATGAAGAAAGACTGTGGAGAGACTTGATAATGGAGAGAGTCACAAAGTCAGCAGATGCCTGTCTGACAGCTCTTAACATTATGACCTCAGCACACATGCCCAAGGCTGTCTATATAGAAGATGTAATAGAGCGGGTGCTACAGTACACCAAGTTTCATCTTCAGAACACACTGTATCCACAATATGACCCTGTATACAGAGTGGACCCACATGGAGGTGAGGATACATTAAAAATGTGTTTCTCTAAAGAGTTTTAATTTAACTATTGTTTTCTGAGAGAAACAAATTTGAGAGATGTGTTAGAATATGTTGATGAGTTTCCCATTTGTCCTTTTATAACTATCACAGAAATTAACCACATAATAGGAAATATGAAATATACATATTCTTTTTTTTTTTTTTAATACAAATTAATTAAATATTTTTATACTGTGTAAATGTTTTGGCTCATGGGTTTGTTTGTTTTTTTTATGTAGGTGGCATGTTGTTGAGCTCCAAGGCGAAGCGAGCAAAATGCTCCACACACAAGCAACGTGTTATTGTCATGTTGTACAACAAAGTGTGTGATATTGTCAGCAACATCTCGGAGCTCTTAGAAATCCAGCTACTTACAGATACCACCATCTTGCAGGTAAAAAAAAAAGTTTCAGTGATATATTAATATAGGAAAATATTTATTCCAAAGTAAATAAATTGCATTGAAACCCGTATAATTTTTCTATTTCTTTCCCCTCGTTTCCAGGTGTCCTCCATGGGAATCACTCCATTTTTTGTGGAGAATGTCAGTGAGCTGCAGCTATGTGCCATTAAACTAGTAACAGCAGTAAGTTTTTGTTCTCCTTCTCCTCTGAAAATAGCCAATACTTTAGCAAAAAAAAATCTGCTTTCTGATGTTGTCACCTTACATAGAGTTGTTGTTTAATGCATGTAATTTATCCCTTGGTATATGCAGTCTCAGTGTGCGTTTTCACAAAAACACAAAACATTGAAGCTTAACACTAAGTTGTCTCTTACTACTTCTATCCAGGTGTTCTCACGTTATGAGAAGCATCGACAACTGATATTAGAGGAGATTTTCACGTCTTTGGCCAGACTGCCCACCAGCAAGCGCTCTCTCAGGAACTTCAGGTAGATAAAGTTGCATGAATGACCATTAATTTTTGTAGGGAAAAGGCATAGTTGTACAGCAGTTAAATTGGCAAAACAACTGATCTTTGGGTGTTCTCTATGATGACAATTTATGATGTGTCTTAACTACGTGTGTCCTTAGACTGAACAGCTCAGACCAGGATGGAGAGCCAATGTACATCCAAATGGTGACAGCTTTGGTCCTGCAGCTCATTCAGTGCGTGGTCCACCTCCCCAATGACAAAGAGACTTTTGAGGAATATGACAGCAAAGTAAGAAAGCAAACAAATATATATACACCTCATACAAATATAATCACACCTTCACACATATGTCCATAACATGTTCATGTGTTTAGGTTCATCTGTTTAGGTTCCTTTTCTTTTTATTTCCTACAGGTGGATCAAGATGTGTTGATCACAAACTCTTATGAGACGGCAATGAGGACCGCACAGAATTTCCTCTCAGTCTTCCTCAAAAAGTAATTACACCCACTTTTCTACTGCCTGGAAATGTGTACTCAAAAACAGTAGCTTTTTTCTTTTTGTGGTGTGTTGGTGTATGCCTGCAAATATTCAGTGGATTATATGGTTGACAGAGGTGGACATGTTGACGCTGGTGTTCAAACTTTTTTAAGTGTGTTGAGTGGTCAACACACCTATTTGTACATATATTTTGCGTGGTGTTGAAAATTTGTAATTATTTTCTTTTATTAACCTTTTTCTCGTATTTTTTTCACCTCCCTCAGGTGTGGCAGCAAGCAAGGAGAAGAAGACTACCGACCTTTGTTTGAGAACTTCGTTCAGGACCTTCTGTCCACAGTTAACAAACCAGAGTGGCCTGCTGCTGAGTTGCTGCTCAGTCTTCTTGGCAGACTACTGGTTAGTGTGACAATCCTTTGTTATGTACAACACTTTCTCAAAACCCAAAAAGCAACCTTTCTAGTGCAGAGTGTGTCTAAGAATACACGATTCAGAGGAATAACAGGTAACGGAGTTAAAAAAGTTGATAGAATTGACAGGCTCTAGCTAGTGATCTGCAAAATGAATAATGTGTTTATCAACTCCAATATCAGGGCCAAACGACAAATGGAAACATGCTTACATTTAACGAAAACAATATGGTGATAACATTTTAAGCATCATACTCATACATGTTGAACATTAGGATAATCATATTGTCATTGTCAGCCTGATGACATGAATGAAAAAAGAAGGGCATGCCCTTTTATGATCAGTCAGTGTGATAAGCATCCCAACAGTACATGTGTACTGACCTCTGTTCTTGCGTGCTTTTCTGCTCTCTTTGCTTCTCAGGTACACCAGTTTAGTAATAAGCAGACAGAGATGGCTCTGAGAGTAGCATCTCTAGACTACCTGGGTACAGTCGCTGCCCGTCTACGGAAGGATGCGGTCACCAGCAAAATGGACCAGAGATCAATTGATCGCATCCTGCAGGAGGTAAATGAACATTTTCTTTGTGGTTGACCTCAGTTTGATATAAACTTGTTAAGAATATCTAACAGAGATTCGCCGTGGGTTATAGGCTTACATCTAAATCTTCTTGCTGAGTAATTTTGTTTCTTCCTAATTACAAAGGCTCCAGGTAATGATGAAACCCAGCAGCTACAGAAGGCTCTACTGGACTACTTGGAAGAAAACGCTGAGACTGATGCTTCACTGGTGGTGAGTTTCTGTCATACTAAGTTAGTGGTGAAAGTAATGACTTTCAATATCTGCACTCTGAATGTCAGATCAGCTCTTGTTTATTTATTCAAATAATTGAACTGTTTGGCCTCTATATCTGTAGCACCTTATCATAGATGAACTGCACATGGTAGACAAAAATGACAATTAAAGAAACAAAACAAAAACAATTTTATGCTGCTGGCCTTGAGCTAAATTATAAACATGCACAAATAAGCATAATTAATTGTCACTCACTAGGTCCTGATAAATAATTTTTCATAAACTTCTGTTTTAACATAACACTGGGGAACACAATTTTTGTTGACTTTGGTCTGACAGCTGTTTTGAAGTAATTTTTGGGTGCAGAATACAAAACTGATGTCAGTTTTTCTTCTCTATCGCGTCAAATTTTTTAACTATAGGATCCCCGTTTCTTAAAAAATATTAAAAATGCTGTATTTGACAGATATGTGCTTGTTCTTATAAAAATGTTCAAATACTGACATACACTGAAATATGAAAGAAACAAGCATGACTGCAATGTTTATTTAACACTATTATGTTTTTACAAAGGGTATGGCTACTGTAATTACAGTAGTATTAGTACTGACCTATTGGGAGCTGCACATACCTCTCACCGCACTGTTTCAGTTGTGGCTGAACAAAGAAGTGTCCACGTAGCTGTAGATGAGTCCAATCGTAATCAGCTGGCAAGTCTTACTACAGCTAATCAGTAGAATTTAGTTTATCTGGAGGGTAAACTGGAGAAAAAACTTGACGTACTAGAAAAAAACTGACTGCAATTTTGGAATCTGCATGACAATTTTAGTTTTAATCAGCATAAAATCTAACTCAACAGAAATTGTTTTCAAATTGTTCCCCAGTGTAATCATTGGAATGAGTTTAAATTGACATTGACGATTTCGTCTCCCTTTTTAGTTTGCCAGAAAGTTCTACATTGCTCAGTGGTTCAGAGATGCCACTACTGAGGCTGAGAAGTCCATGAGGAACCAGAACCCGAAGGATGAGGACTCATCAGATGGGCCACAACATGCCAAGGAGGTGGAAACCACTGGTGAAATCATGCAACGTGCTGAAAAGCGCAAGAAATTCCTGCGCAACATCATCAAGACCACACCGGCTCATTTCACCACACTGAAGTAAGGACACAGAGATGTCTAAGTACACACATCACTCGTGATATAAACTTGTACTCCACAATGTTGTCAATACTCTGCCCTCATTGTTACAGGACTTTGAAATACTTAGTCTCCCTCTTTGTCCCTGCAGAATGAACTCTGACACTGTGGACTATGATGACTCCTGTCTGATCGTGCGTTATTTGGCCTCTATGAGGCCGTTCGCCCAGAGCTTTGATATTTATTTAACACAGGTTAGATTTTAATATCCTATCGGAGTCTTTGTTTTCTCTGTGTTATATCAAGTCTTTGAAAATATCAATTCATGTAATCACTGGCTGGTGTAAATTTTTTTTTTAAGATCTTGCGAGTCCTCGGGGAAAGTGCCATCGCTGTAAGGACTAAAGCCATGAAATGTCTGTCTGAAGTGGTGGCTGTGGACCCCAGCATACTGGCAAGGGTAAGTATAGACTGTGTTTTGAAAGATTGTATTGTCACGGAATTATATTTACTTCATCATGTTTAGGATTTCTGAAGTCCTACTCTTATCATACTCCCATCTAAAAGATTCTGGCTTATTTATGTCTATTGTTAACCATGTAAGTTCTATTTTTTGTTGTACTACATGTACTGACACTCTCCTCTCCTAATGTAATTTTGCAGTCTGACATGCAGCGAGGTGTTCATGGTCGTTTGATGGACAACTCCACCAGTGTGAGAGAGGCAGCTGTAGAGCTGCTGGGCAGATTTGTGCTCAGCAGACCCCAACTCACTGAGCAGTACTACGACATGCTCATAGAAAGGATACTGGTAAATTTACGCTTTGGATTTATTTCAAACAATGTTTTGCATTTTGTTGTTAATTATTGGGATCACTGAGATGTACTGCACATATATATTTATATAGAGCATTGTTATTTGTTGCTATAAACATTTTGTTAGCTTCATAGCATAATTGCCTAAGTCATGCTTTTGGCCAGATTGATATCTATGTAATTCTACTCGCGTAACACTGCTTCATTTTGTATCATTTGCTCTGTCCCAGAAAAAAAAAAGACTTTGCCAATGATGCTATGAGGGTAATGATTTGCTGTGTGGCTCTGGCATCATTGGTTTGTCAAATTGAAACTTAGATTTTGCAAACTTGAAATAGTGAAATAAATTTAGAAACACGCAGTTCATGATATATAGTATGTGCTATACATTTAAAATTCAGTGCCAGACAAAAGCATTTGCTTTTCTTTGTACTCACTGTCTGGGAGCTAAACATATTGAAATTGTTGTGCCTGTTGTCATGGAAATGTCTTAGGGTTCATGAGAAGTTCACTCGTCATTACAGTCTTATGCTGCCACCTAAAGGCAAAAAAATACCATTGCATCTCATCCTGGCTTTGTTGAAACTGACACTGACCCCTTGTGTATTGCTCAGTGAGAAAGCCTTTAAGATAACATTTGTTCTTTTTTTGTGCACAGGATACTGGTATCAGTGTAAGAAAACGGGTGATAAAGATCCTCAGAGATATCTGTCTGGAACAGCCAACCTTCAGTAAGATTACTGAGATGTGTGTGAGGATGATTCGCAGGGTCAATGATGAAGAAGGTATCAAGGTATGGATCCTGACCAATAGCAAACATTAGCGCCATTGTTTTCTCATCAAGATTAGTCTCCTCACCCTCCTCACATGTTTTCTTGATAGAAATTGGTGAATGAGACATTCCAGAAGTTGTGGTTTACTCCAACTCCAGCCCATGACAAAGAAACGATGACGAGAAAGATCCTCAACATCACTGATGTGGTGAATGACTGTAGTTTTCAAAAACACCAAAATAAGTAAGCCCCAACAAAGATAGATCAATTCTCATCCTGTATTTCACTGGTCTTATTTCTTTATTAGGTTGCGGCATGTAAAGACACTGGCTATGACTGGTTTGAGCAGCTTCTTCAGAATGTAAGTGTTGAACTTTGTGTTTGAAAGTTATTTGTAATATTTATTTCTTGATCCTTAAATTGAATATTGTCTCTGCCTTTCAAGCTTCTGAAATCTGAAGAGGAGGCATCATATAAGCCAGCAAAGAAGGCCTGTGTTCAGCTGGTTGACAATCTGGTCGAGCACATCCTTAAATATGAAGAGTCTCTTGCAGGTGTGTAAGCTTTTCATTCCTGCACTATGTGAGACATTGCCAGTAGTTCATTTCAAAATTAAACTATGGCAGTATTTACTTACAGTGTAACTGAAAATGTTTTTTTTTTTTTCTTCTCTGTAGAGAACAAGGGTGTTAACTCAACACGGCTTGTGGCGTGTATTACCACGTTGTACTTGTTCAGCAAGATCAGGGCTCAGCTCATGGTCAAACATGCCATGACCATGCAACCCTACTTGACCACAAAGTGTAATGTAAGTGATGATCATATCACAAACGCCATACTGGAATGCAGAAAAGATGTGCAATGGTTGTTTTTGTATCTTGGTTTAGCAATTTTAGTGATTGGTGAATTGAAGCAACACAAATGTCTATATTTGATCTTAATATTCACTGGTGTACTATGTCCCCTGCAGACTGCCAATGACTTTATGGTCATATGTAACGTGGCAAAGATCCTGGAACTTGTGGTCCCTCTGATGGAGCACCCCAGTGAAACGTTCCTTGCTACCATTGAAGAAGACCTCATGAAGCTCATCATCAAATATGGCATGACGGTTAGTGACAGTGACTTCTTACAAATGTATAATATCTGTGACTGTAATGCTGTGTTTGCTCCTGTCAAGTGTTATTACGGAGGTGACATGAGTATCCTCGTTCTTTTTTGTAGGTGGTCCAGCACTGTGTGAGCTGTCTTGGAGCTGTTGTTAACAAAGTCACGCACAACTACAAATTTGTCTGGGCATGTTTCAACAGATTCTACGGTGAGAGAAACAGCTGTCAACGTTAAGCTCTTGTACACTGTGAAAGCATAACAAAATACTCATTCTGGGCTTTGCAGTGTCACATTTAACACATTTCAGCAAAAGAGCCCAAATGAAAATGTGCAAATTCCACTACATGCTACTCTAAGAAAAGGGCCAGCAGTGTTTTGAACAGTTCATTTTCTTTTTCTCTGTAGGTGCACTTAACAAGTTGAAGATTCAGCATCAAGAGGATCCCAACAGCACAACTTTGGTAGCAAATAAGCCCTTCCTGTTGCGATCCCTCTTCACTGTTGGTGCTCTGGCCCGACACTTTGATTTTGATCTAGAAGAATTCAAGGGTACCAACAAGGTAAGGTCGTAGATGTTATTTGACAAGTAGGGAAAAAAATGACGTTAGAGCTGAGGAGAGCCAAGCGATACAACTCGAAGATTTTTTTGTCAAGGCCAGAGTTTGAAAATATGTTGAGATGGAGCTACGATAGAATTGACTTAACACTGGACCAAATAAATTGCACCACAACCTTTACTGTTGTGATGAATGATAGTTTATACGAAGTCTTACATAAACTGTGTTATTTGTTATGTCTAGGTTGTCATCAAGGAGAAAGTCCTAGAGCTGCTGCTATACTTCACCAAACACGAGGACGAGGAGGTCAAGACCAAAGCCATTATTGGCTTAGGTAAGAACATCATAAGTAAACAAGATTGGACTTGACACATCTGAGCTTTTAAAAACATAGACAGAAGGAGTCTATATTGTTCATATGTCTATAATATGTCTCTGCTGATATCTTTTTTGTTACAGGCTTCCTAGTGATCATGCATCCCAGCCAGATGTTTGTTCCAGAGGTGAAGTCTTTGTATAATGGCATCCTCGCTGACAGCGCCTCCTCTATCAACCTCAAAATCCAGATTCTCAAAAACCTCCAAACATACCTTCAGGAGGAAGACACGCGGATGCAGGAAGCAGACAGAGAATGTATGTAAAGCTGCAGCAGATTATCCATTTTTAATTCAACTGATGATTAAATTTGTGGCACGTCTAAAAAGTGTATGACGTCAATACAATGTCCTATTGAATGAGCTCAGTTGGCCTCTATATGGACTAATCATTTTTGTTCCATGTCTATACAGGGAAGAAACTGTCTAAACAGGAAGACCTGAAAGAGATGGGGGACATCTCTTCTGGGATGAGCAGCTCCATTATGCAGCTTTACCTTAAACAGGTGTTGGAGGCATTCTTCCACACGCAGTCCAGTGTACGGCACTTTGCTCTCAATGTCATAGCTCTCACACTCAACCAGGGTCTGATCCATCCTGTACAGGTAAGTGGTGGGACATGGAGGGAATTGTTTTGGAGAAGAATCATAACATGGCATGCAAACTGTTTGTCCCTGTTTGAAATTCCAAAATCAGGATTACATTTCTGTATGGATCATTTAACTAGGCCAACTACAGTTGTAGGATTTCAAAATGACAAAGATGTTTTCACTGTTTTAATGAAATCAGAGTGATGGATACTGATGAATGCCATTACTGTGATGTGAGATGTGAAATGAACCATGCATTTTTTCTTTTGAAAATGGTCTAGTGTCTTCATCTTGTGCTGCGTGATGTTACAACTGTCAAACCCTCTCCCCTTTCCTGTGTAGTGTGTGCCCTACCTCATTGCGATGGGAACAGACCCAGAGCCCAGCATGAGGAACAAAGCTGACCAGCAGCTGGTGGAGATTGATAAGAAGTACACAGGATTCATCCATGTGAGTTGTTTGCTGTAATTATGACCCATGTTCTCATTTCACAACTTGAAAATGTTTAATTTGTTTACACCTGAGTGAAGAAACTGAACCTTTTTTTATAGCCCAGTTGTTACCTTCTGTAGAGCATCATGTAATAAACGTCTAATATTCGATGCAAGAATTACATAGGATGAAATATTATACTCGTATTTCCAGAAGTCATCTCAAATGTTTAGTTCATAACACTTTTCCTTTTTCTTCCTTAGATGAAGGCAGTTGCTGGAATGAAGATGTCATACAATTTGCAGCAGGCCATTGATTTGTCTCGGAAGTCCATCATAAGAGGCTTCAGACAGGATGAGACCCACTCGGCACTCTGCTCCCACCTCTTCACAATGATCAGAGGGAACCGGCAGCACCGAAGGGCTTTCCTTATCTCACTGCTGAACCTCTTTGATGACAGTGCTGT
Organism: Ostorhinchus cyanosoma; assembly: GCA_029814465.1. NCBI lineage: Eukaryota > Metazoa > Chordata > Actinopteri > Kurtiformes > Apogonidae > Ostorhinchus > Ostorhinchus cyanosoma. The sequence continues at coordinate 27,130,683 of JAPTYQ010000030.1, read as the reverse complement.
GAGTAAACTGGCTTAAGTAGTGAAAATCTCCTCAGTTGCTTACAGGTTTTACAGCATATAATCCTTACACATGATGACTGCTACTGTATGATCCCACCTTTTTTTTTTTTTAACTGTATTTAAATAGTAAAGATGCTTCTGTGCAGTTCCAGATAACTAAGCCTAAATTTTCTGTCATTTCTCAAATAGTAATTTTGAATTAATAAGTGTTTGTCATAATCCTCTTCTTCTTCTGTTGTCATCCTGCAGAAGACGGAGGTAAACATGCTGCTGTTTATAGCGGACAACCTTGCCTGCTTCCCCTACCAGAGCCAGGAGGAACCTCTCTTCATCATGCACCACATAGACATCACTCTGTCTGTTTCTGGCAGCAACTTGTTACAGACCTTCAGAGAGGTACAGTGCCCTTTAAGATAGCTGCTTAATTTAGCTTTTAATATTCATTGGTGTGTGCATTTCCACAGGGAGCTGGTTGGCAGCAGCACAGCAGTAATATGGACTTTTTTTTCATGTTTTTCCACAGCTTCTATTAAAGGAGCCGAGGCGTAAGGAGAAGAAGGTGAAGAAAGAATGGAAGAACAGATCTGACGGGGAGGAAGACGAGGAAAAGATGAACTGTGATTCTCCCCGAAGCGATGAGGATGATAACAGCAATAGCGATGATGGTGATGACGATCAAGTGGTACGGCGGCCCAAAAAGGCCAGAAAACACGTTGCAGACCCTGAGAGCTCTGAGTCTGACTCTGAATTTGACGATTTGGATGTGGAGGATGTGGACAAGGTAATGAGGCTCCTCCCAGATAATCCAATGGGTCTCTTGGACTTTGCTAACGCTGTTCAGGGCATCTTGTTGTTACTGGTGCTCAAACAGCACTTGAAGAACCAATATGGATTTTCTGACAGGTAAGGTTTACAAAAGAAGGTCTTTCATTATGCAGCCTATCTGCTTAAATTCCACCATCCTTAAAACTCCAATTTTTTTCTTCCTACAGTAAAATCCAGAAGTACTCTCCAACGGAGTCAGCCAAAGTGTACGATAAGGCGGTGAACAGAAAAAGCACTGTTCACTTTAGCCCACGTCAAACCCTCGACTTCATCTCCAACAACATGGCCAACGCCTCACTGACGCATGATGTCAAGAGGCGGATAGTCAAACAGTACCTAGATGTAAGTAGTGAGCTGAAATTCATGTTTGATTCAGTACCACTGTGTTATATTCAAAGTACCACCGAGGGACAATAAATCCGACAGTTGTTTCTATGTTAGTATTTTCAATAAAAAGTGATTACATTGTAAACTTGTATTTCATATTTAGCAATTATGTCTACTTTATACACATCAATTCAATGTACACTGCTTAAAAAAATAAAGGGAACACTAAAGTAACATATCCTAGATCTGAACGAATGAAATATTCTTATTAAATACTTTGTTCTTTACATAGTTGAATGTGACAACAGCATGTGAAATTGTCAATTAGTGTTGCTTTCTGAGTGGACAGTTTGATTTCACAGAAGTGTGATTGACTTGGTGTTACATTGTGTTGTTTAAGTGTTCCCATTATGTTTTTGAGCAGTGTATTTGTCTGTAAGGGCACCGCAGTGTATTGATCTGGTACTGTGTGGTCTTTATTGCTCTGGTTGTTTGACTGAAATAACTCAGTGTTTGGTTCATAACAGATCAGTTCTGTGTTTGTTGGATCCTTGAAGTTTATACGTTGTCAGGTTTGAAATTGAAAATGCAGACTGTTTCTCATGGTTTTTCTCTTTTTTTGTCTGCTATCTCGGCACAGTTTAAGGTTCTGATGGAGCACCTGGATCCAGATGAGGAGGACGAAGAGGGAGAAGCATCTGCCAGTGCGAATATCAGAAACAAAGCCATAAACGCCCTTCTGGGGGGCTCCGGGCCTTTATCAGGACCCAGTCCACGAAATCAGGCAGGACCAGAGACGGACGACGATTACAGCGACGGCGATGAAAGGACACCAGGGGTGAGACGGACAAATACTAAATATTTAATATACTTTATACATGTTGAGGGGGAAATACAGCAACCTTTTTTCCTTCTCTCTGCTTTTCAGTCCTCTCGAAGGTCAAGGCGAGCGGGTGACTCCTCGGACCCTGGCAGGATGAGCGAGACGGTCGAGGCTATGGATGTGATTGCTCTTTGCTGTCCCAAATACAAGGACCGGCCGCAAATAGCCAGAGTCGTCCACAAGACCTCCAATGGATACAGTATCCACTGGATGGCTGGCTCATATTCAGGGCCATGGGCAGAGGCCAAGAAACGCGATGGCCGCAAACTGGTGCCTTGGGTGGACACTATTAAGGAGTCGGACATCATTTACAAGAAGATTGCCTTGACCAGCAACCACAAACTGAGCAACAAAGTAGTACAGACTTTACGCTCACTGTATGCAGCGCGGGAAGGAGGGGCTAGCTAATGGCTCCTGTGTGGTGTTTTTTTTTGTTTTTTTTTTTCATTTCTTTCTTTTTGGTCCCCCTGCTCCATTTCTACTTTATCAAAGTCCCCCACCTCCCTGCTCCTGCTCTTCCTCCTCAACCTGCCACCTCCAACACCACAGCCAAACTTCACTGGATTCCTACCCTTCTCCTCTCCTTCCTCATTTTTGTAAGAAAACACAGGAGGGCAAGAATATTTGACACTACATACTTTTACATGAGTTATTCTTGCAAAAATGAAAAAGACACAAAACATAAGACTTATTATATTAGAGGGACTGCTCATGTTCTGTTTGTGTACAAGTGCAGAGGATAGAATCCAGAAGGCATTAAAGGAATAATTCACCCAAATTATCCCTTAAAAAGGCTACCAGAACAGAGACCTGGAGGGAAATGTTTTGTCAACATTGTTGTGGGAGCTCCTTCGCTGTTGTGCAGCAGATTCTAGTCGCTCATTTCTACTCCCACTGTATCATAGTTTAACACGACAAAAAACTAAAATGTTTATATCTCTGAAGACAAAAAAGCTGTAAAAAAAGAATAAAACCTTAAGTGAATGTTGGAAATTAGTCTTTTTGATGTTCTTATTAAAGTGTTTTTGGAGTTTATTATACTACTAGCACCCTGATGGTTTTTCCTTTTAGTTTTTAGATATTTGAAAGAAAAAGAAAAACAAAAAAAACTAAGAATTTTTATTTTTGTTCACTTTTATTTGTCCATGCTGTACAATGGCAGAGTCCTCTGAATATAATTTATTCTATTTCGAACTACGCATGCAGTATATGTGGCCTATTGGAGGAGGATATTTTGTAAATGTAGATTTTGTTGTATTAGGTCACCCTAGTAATAAGAGGAAAGGGGATTCATACCCTTTTGGTGGAACAAATACTGCAATAAATTTTCTACTTCTCTTTGTCACTTGTCTGCTCAAAGTGTGAATCTGATTTCCACTTTATACTAATGAACAAAAGTTCAGGACAGTGATCAAAACTGTCAATGACCTGACAAGATTAAGAGGATTATTTCACTTCAGGAGATCATGGACCATTTCAAACAACACTTTTATTTGGGGTTCTTTATATTAGGTAACACAAAATCATTTTAACAATAGTGTTTTAATGGCTTCTATGATTTCACATACATCAGCATAATCCTGCATTTTTGAACAAAACATGCTGGTAAAATAGACAGACTGTAAACAAGGTATTTTAATGTTTTCATAATAAGGAAACGCTTGCTAAGTATTACCACTAACATCTAAACCAGAAGGATCACTGTTGTCAAATCATTGGATGTAGGGTTAATCACAGTTGCAATAGAACAGCATTTTCCACAAGTTACAGTGATTTGATTTACTTTACATTATTATTTTTGACCTGAGAGAATAGGTTTCACGTTATATTGTGTATTCTACAACGCCGGCGAATAAGAGGTTTTTGGACTAGCGGCTTGCCGTAGTTTTGCTCGCGCTGATGTCACAGACTTCCGGTATTTTGTATTGTTTTGGCGGGGACGACAACTTCGTCGGTTTCGGATGTGCGATTACTTTAATAAATATTAGCTTCAGGAATCCGAACTATGGAGCGGTACGTCTATTTTACGTTGTTGTTCGAGCCAGAATATTTTTGTCAAACTATTAAGCAAGTAAAATCTGCCAGCGAGTCTCCTTTGTTAATGTCATTCATAACCGTTGACGTTAGCTATTGTTAAGTTCAGCCGTATAGCTAATAATTAGCCATGACTGTTCAGTTAGATTCACATTTCAGCAAATGGAACTTTATTCGACTTGTTGGGAATTAAGTAGTTAGGTTTGTTAACAAAAAATGGTTGCTAGTTAATTAGCTAAGCTTTTTCAACTCAAGCTCCGTATTGCTGGGGCTATGTGGGACCTAGCTTCCCAAGACGTTTTCTATTAATAAACTCGATGTGAAACTAAGAAAATACATCGATGTGCACTTCGGCGGATACCCAGAGATCTCCCCGCACTTAAAATTGCCAGATAAATGCCTTTTGTTTGTGCTTCTATAATGTTTTCATGTCCAGTGGAAGGATGAGTCGAGCAGTCAGCAGCAGACACTCGGAGATGCCGATGCGAGTTCAAGACAGCAACAGGATGAGCATGGTTTACACAACACCTCAGAGGTTCAAGCACACTTCTCTAATTAACTTAGATGTAGGACTTTGTTGAAAAATGTAGACTTTTATATTTTTTCACTCACTGTTGTAGTTTGAATGAAACACCATATCAGGGCTTTTAGTATGAATGAATGAAT